>OX596248.1:9079012-9196708 GCA_951394255.1 Polyploca ridens
AGAAAATTGCCAAGCTTGTACATACTCTCCATTGTCAGATTGACTCTACAAAACAGTTTTTATAGCATTATTGACAATAACCAACTCATTAATTCCATAAAGTTTGTGTTACTATGATATTATTATAAATTATTCCAGCTTATTTTTAAAATATAGCTGTTGCAGGCTCAAGGTAGATAACATAGCAAGCGTACATGGTGCGCTGGAGACAAAACGTACGGCGCTCTATGTAATGAAATATAACAACCGCTTTGTGAGCGCCATACATTTTGATTCAACGCACCCTGCGGCAGCGTGGTTAATCCGCTTGATAAATCATCTTTTTAGGGTTCCATACCTCAAAATGAAAAAGAAACCCTTATAGGATCACTCGTGTCTGTCTGTCACAGCCTATTTCGAATCTAATGGACCGATTAAGTTGAAATTTGGTACACATATGCATTTCTGTGACCCAAACACGGACGTGTATCGTAAATAAATGGATTTAGAATATGGGATATTTTTTTTTATTTTTTTTAATTATTCAAGTTATTCAATAAACTAGATGAAAATTAACCATGTAAAACCCAAATTTTGAAAAAATACAGTACATAGTCTTTAATTATCGTATTTTGATTTTGAATGAATGCGAGAGCATGTTTTTCAACCACAATGTTAAGTTTGTACGGCACCTCGTTACTGCGGTAGGTCGTCGAGTCGTATTCTGATCAGCCGTCAAACAGAGCGCGTGCGTTAGCAGCAATATAATGGCGATACACTTACTGATCTCCACTAACTGTGTAGGATTGGGTATTTCTACTCATAAGTAAATAAAATAAAATACCTCAATAAGTTCGGGGGAGTGAAAATAGCGCAGGTGGTTGAGCAAGCGCGCAGCTGGGAGGCGTTCTGCGTTGCCATTCTTACAACAGAGGCAGCGGAAAAGGCCTTTGCAAGCTTGAGGAGGCCTTATTGTGGATCGCTGAAATTATAAATGTTTTAATATTTGTCAGTACTAGGGGCTGGGATAACGTGATCCTCTTTTACGGGAAATTTGATTCCTAGAGAAGGTACACATCTGGCGAGGCGTAGCAGAGCATTATACTCTGCCAAAACATTTGTAGCTTAGCAAGCATTCAAATAATATCGAAAATGAATTAATATTACTTCTAGTCTTCCGAGATCATTGAAGCAACTAGAAGCGAAAAGTAGCGCGACTGCGCAATGTTGCCCGCTACCCTGCGCGCTTCCGGTTCGGTCGGTTTTACTCGCTCGGATTGGGCACCACTTTTTGAACTGTCGAAGAATTGCTAAACGAAAGATGTTATGGGACATTCGGACTAGTCGAATAACCTTGCGTATATTCGATTTACCTAATGTGTGTCGCGTTTAGAAAACTTCACGTGTATGCTCTATGCTGCGCCTCATTAGATATGCGCTATCCCTAATACTGTTACTTCTTTTTATGAATGTATGCATTTGATATTTTTAGCTCAATTCACAGACCTTGCAAGTCTGCCAAAAAAATTAAAATAAACATGTTTGCTTTTTATATCATCAATTAATACATAAAATATGTTACAGACTATGGAGCCAACTGAATTTAAAATTTTAATAAAAACGGTAACCACTTACCATACGCTTTATAACCGAAATCGACGTATATACAAAAAAAAGTTTAGCTATGGCTATGACATAGCAACAAACAAAAAGATGAATTTTGTTACATAGGTACTTAACCCTTATAAAACTAGTATGATATAAGCCATAAAATTTAGATTAAAAGCACATTGCCAAGTCTACATAACCCACATTTGATATCTGGAGCTCGTTATCATCTGTTTCAGTGGTCTCGTCGCTGACTTCTTCAGAAGTTGTTTCTTTAGCAGGTGAAGCACTTTCCAAAGTTGGAGAACCTGTAGTAACTTTTCCACCTAATTTCTAAAAATGGAAAATGGACCATAATTATAGAAAAACGCTATGTGACTTAGTCAATTAATTTGTGAAAATAATATTTTTTACTTACAAATGCGCGTAACTTCCGAACATTAGCAATAAGTTCTTCCATTGCATAATTACGAGTTCCAAAGAAAAGAGCGCGGCATACTGGACATACATCGAGACGTATTTTACAACGGCCACATACATGGTGTCCTTCATTACATTGAAATATTTGACCAGATGGTATTTCATAGCAAACTGGACATTGAAGCAAGTCATCTAGGTCAGGTAATGTGTCTGGCTGTAAGAGAATAATCAAACTTAACTGAATGCTAAAGAATAATGGCGAAAAAATACTCAACATAAAAATATTACATTAAATACCTATGTGAAATGAAAATGCATCTATTACTACATAAACAACTTAAAACTATTACATTGTAAAAAAATACAATTGAGTGTATCCATGTAGAACCAGATATTACATTTGTGTTATTTGCATATTTACATTATTATCGTCGTCGCCGCGCGATATAGGTGGAGAACTATTTAACTCGTTTTTTTTACAACAAATGACAATTTTTCAGTCAGTATATATTATAGCTAAGACTGTGATGAGCTTTAACTAAAATTTTAATATACTAATGCGAAAATAAAACAAGGTTGATTTGAATTTAGTGAATAAAATGTAGGCATATTAGGTATTTAATACATGGATATTGTTGATAACCTGTTGGAACCTGTGATATTGATATAATTAATCATTTTAATGCTATCCCTTCTCATCGTCCGAGTTTTATAACAATTGTTTAGTTTATGTAGATAGTGGTAGAAACATTTATAATTTTATCACTTGATCTTGTATAAACATGTCATACAAATAATGTACTATTTGTTGGAAAAATAAAATTTGAATCCTACAAAACTTTTAAATATTTAAGCTTATTTGAGTTGGCTCCACCATTAGACCACCCCCTTTCACAATAAGTATGAGTGCATTCATTATATTCTTGTAAATCTTGTAATAGATGTAGTATTAAATAAGGTCAAAAAAAATCTTTTTCCATCTATAAGACCTAATTTACATATTCATTCAACCAATAATGCAGTATGACGAAGACCATTGGTGGGCCCCGATTGGATGAAATTCATTAATGGTGCTTGTTACGATTAGCATCAAAGATATGCAGTAGCCCCTAGTGGTAAACATTCACCATAGCCTATGATGCATGCAACAACAGGCATATCACTTGCATGTTACTGGCCCTGCAAAAATCTCTTTGCACCCTTCTTGAATAACATAATGGATCCTTTGAGAAAAACATAATGGAAAGTCTTGGGTATAGATTGAATGTCGTAAAAAAAATATCTCTCATTGCTTAACAATTTAGTTTCATCTATCAAGTGAATAATTTAATGTTTGACAGATGAATGTTGTTATGAAAAAGGCCTTAGGTTAATTTTTCTATGACATTATTGAACATCATCCAGGACTTAGTATTTGAAAAAGGTGTAATGAATGTGTAAATTGAGTCTAAGAAGGTAGTCTCAATTTAACAAAACATGTAAACCTATACAGATGAAAAGTGCTTGCTTCAGCTGTTTTCAATATACAGTTGTTGGTTTCAGGTATATTGAAAACTATCTATCTATATACTATTGAGACTACCTTCATATCATCAAAATATAAAATTGACGAGTAAAGTAAAAAAAATCACACGTGTAATATCAATTCGATCATTTTCTGTCAATAATTTAGGCATGGATACAACATGCGCGAATATTGAACCCATTTTATTAAATATACAAAAGTGATACCGAAGCAGCTGCCTACTGTCATTATTTATGGTAAACATGAAAAAAAAATACATTGAGGAAATCTCCTTGGCCTAGAATACTGCTGTTGAGATTTCCACAACATGTTAATATATGGAAAAGCAAAAACGGTATAGCAATGGCAACGTGAAGAAATATAAATAGATTGAAAATATGAAAATAAAATTGACCATCCAACAACGTTGAACAATGGAAGTTTTAAAATCTTCATCAAAATGATAATTTAACAAACCTTGACCTCAGCCTTTTCAGACATTGTAAAAACACTTTCTCTACTCTGCCCGGAGAAAATGTGGACAATATCTGTACGTCGACAATTAGATACACTGCTGTGATGGAATACAATTTTAAAATACTTTTAGATCTTCAGCTTAGGCCACAGCTGTCGTTTTTACAAATGGCGTCTACTTTGCACCCGTTCGTTTTCCACAGTGTTGCCAGCGGAGTCGTTTCGAAAGTTACCTGAAACATAAAAAAAGTAACCTTTATGTATGAAAAGTAACCTTTCTCAAAATATTTAGTCAAAAGCGTAGAAAGCTAATAGAATAAGTGGTTAGTTGTGACAACTTACAGAAATATGAACAATTTTATTATGTTATGTGCCAGCCGCCAAATGTTTAGTGAAGCGACATTTTCTAACATCATGTGTAATGTGAATGATATGATAACCAACAATAAAAAAATATTTTATTTTATTTGCGAAGCTAGTTTTTTTGAAGACCTGAAAATAACGAAAGAAATTGTAATCAAATTGAAAGTAAAATTTCATTTCATGCTATAGTTTTAGATTGATACGCGTACATAAATGCATACATACAGACAGATAAACGGAAATTCTAAGTACGTATTCGATATTATCTTATGAAAATACATAGTTTTCTTGTGAATATTTTGTACAATACCTACATAGCAACACACATCACACCGAAGGCGAGCGACTCAAAGTCTCAAACGGATTTTGATAGTCATTGATAGTTATCCACATTTTGTAAACTTACCAATCTTCCAACTGCAACTCTTGATAACACTTGATAAAAAAGTTCACAAAACCAAACAAACAAGTAGACTCACAACAACACAACACAAAACGAAAACGAGACACAAGTACCAATTACGGAAAAAAGAACGAACGAGTTAGTGGGATATATGTGCTGTGTAAAAGAAAAGGACGTAGGTCGTAGCAAAAAACTGTGTCTATGGAGTCGGCCACCTCTCACGCACACATTAGTTGGCTATTCCGCGGGAAACTAGACTCTATCGCCGTTTACGCAGAGCCGATTACTCGCGCTCAACTAATGTGTGAATGTGTACGTACAGCGTGGTGGCCGACTTGTGTGACACAGTTTTTTGTTAGCGAGAATATATCCGACATTTTTAACATCCTTGGCGCCAGGCTAGGCAACATGAAAACAGAATGCGTTCCGTTTCACGCTTATAATGTAAGATTTTGGGATGTAAATTCTCAAAATCACCTTTTGAATGGTGTAACCTTAATGTAACCTGGCGGAGTAAAATATCACCTAAAAGGTTACAAAAGTAACCTTCTGGCAACGCTGGTTTTCCACCACTGTAGCAGTGCTGCCAACAACATTATTTTGAAATTTTGAAATCGTTTTTTTTTTTAATTTGTTCTTGACCATGGATATATAGTCCTTCACTCGCATACATTTTAATTTATATTTTAATATCACTTTCATATAGTCCGCACATTAACTTTCACATAGTCTGCATTATCAGTTTCCGTATCCGGAAATAAGAAAGCTGCCTGCTGCATACCCCAAAGAAATTGGATATGCGGCATACCCCTAATACTCAAAGATTCAGAAACATCTGTCTGGCCACACTGAGCCAAAACGATTTCAAAGAGACTTTGTCGGGAACTTGCAGAGTGACGTTGCGTTTTCATTTTTATTTTCATAAATTCGTGTATTTTGAGATTTATTGCATACTATCGGTGGTATTTTATCCAATAAAGATATGCGCACCATCCATGTGCACCAGTGAAGTGAAATGAAATGAATTTATGTGTATCGTGACTTTACATGTTGTCTCAAAAAGTCCGTGTAAAGTTTTAGTATTATGACCACCTTTTTACTAAAACATGACTGGACGGTGACCGACAATGCGGACTATGTGAAAGTTAATGTGACTTTTATATTTCGATGGCGGACTATATGAAAGTGATATTATAAATCAAATGTATGCGACTGAAGGACATTGTATCCATGGTCATGAACAAATTAATAATAAAAAAATCCAAACTCTTTGTTCCATTCAACGAAACGAATTTTAGAAATCTGTATATGAAATAGGGTCGGACTTTTTGGTGGGAACTTGCAGAGTGATGTTGCATTTTCGTTTTTATTTTCATAAATTCGTGTATTTTGAGTTTTATTGTGTATTTTCGGTGGTATTTTACCCAATAAAGATCATCCATGTGCACCAGTGAAGTGAAATGAAATGAATTATGTGTATCGTAACTTCTCTAGTTGTCTCAAAAAGTCTGTGAAGAGTTTTAGTACAATGACCACCATTGTAGTAAAACATGACTTTTATGGACGGTGATTGACTGTGGACCATATGTGAAAGTGATTTATCGTGACGGGAAACTATAATATAACTCGACACTGGCAGAAATGAGCCCTAATTTGGGCTTGGTTGCCAAACTTAAAAATAAGAAGAAGAAGAAATAGGGTCTACTACGAAAAACGATACACGATAATCCGACACGATTAATGCCCGGTTTCAATAAACAAAAACGAATCGTTTTGCTTACCAATGGTAAATTCAAATTCAAAAATCATTTATTCAATTTAGGCCCTGATAAGGCACATATGAACGTTAACAAATGGCTCTACACCGGTTCCAAATACAACTTGAACTGAGAAGACTCCGGCAAGAAACTCAGCAAGTGTTTTTTTTTTTTAAATATGTAAATAGAAGTATTACAATTACAAAATATATATAACAATAGCCTGCGAAGCGAACAATTCATTCAAATGCATTCTTGTCATCTACAAAATCAGAAACTTTATAGTACCCTTTCGTGCATAACTTCTGTTTAACTATCTTTTTGAATCTATGTATAGGTAGCTCTTGGATTTCTTTGGGTACTTTATTATAGAAACGTATACATTGCCCCTTGAAAGAGTTAAGGACTTTGCTGAGCCGAGTTAAAGGTACAGCAAGTTTGTGCTTATTTCTAGTGTTCAAACTATGAGTGTCACTATTCTTAGGAAAGTTATTTAAGTTTTTCCTCACATGAATAAGATTTTCATATATGTACTGTGACGACACTGGCCCTGATTCTGTTGTTCACAACTAAACTAATTTTAATCTCACCATGTCTCTTTCTAACAAAGAACATAAGAAAAGGGTGTAAGAAATTTAGTCCTGTCAAATTAGTCCAATGCTTGTTTTCAATATAAATTTAGTCGCCATCTATCGTGGTTACGCCTAAATACACGCAAAATAAGACGGCAAAGATTAATTTTACGACTTAAAATATGTTCTATCCTTTTTCAATAATGTTCGTAAGAAAGAGATGAGATGTGACTAAAATTAGTTTAGTGCGATTTACAACAGAATCGGCACCACTGTCATTATATTAATAGATTTAAACTTGTCTCTCAAAGAATCTCTAGGCCTTATTTTATATATTGCGCGGACAGCCTTCTTCTGCAGTATAAAAATTCTATTGATTTCGGCACCACTACCCCAGAGGAGGATACCGTAAGACATCAAACTGTGAAAGTAACTGAAATAAACTAATTTTGCCGTAGATTCGTCAGTGAGAGCGCGAATTTTTCTCACTGTATAAGCTGCAGAACTAAGTCTATCCACCAATTTACAAATGTGAGGGCTCCATTGTAACTTATTATCTAAAGTGATACCTAAAAATACAGTTGTTTCAACAAGATCCAGTTTTTCGCCTTTAATTACAATATTTGTGTCCGAATGTCTCACATTGGGTAGACTGAATCTGATACATTTTGTTTTTTTCTCATTTAGCAATAAATTATTAATAGTAAACCAATCAAAGACTTCAGAAAGAGCATTGTTCACATCGTCAGAATTAAAATCATGTCTATTCACTTTGTAAAGAAGTGAAGTGTCATCAGCAAACAATACTATCTCATGTTTTTTTTCTACAAGGTATGGTAAGTCGTTGATGTAAATGAGAAATAGAAAAGGTCCAAGGATAGAACCTTGTGGTACACCCATAGTTACTGATGACCCAGGGGATACTTTACCATTAACTTCAACCTTTTGAATTCTGTCACATAAGTAAGAAATCAAAAGATCAAGTGCAGTGTCTCTAACGCCGTAGTGATGTAATTTGCTGATCAGTATTTTATGATGGACGCAATCAAAAGCCTTGGATAAGTCACAAAAAACACCGAGGGTGTCCCGTGAATTTTCCCAGGCGTCAATAATATGTTGAATAAGCTCAACACCAGCATCGGTTGTTGAGCGACCTCTAGTGAAACCAAATTGTTTACTGTGAAGCAGTCTATTACTATTGAAATGTACCATCAATTGATTAAGTATAATTTTCTCGAATACTTTACTGAATGACGGTGGTATGGAAATTGGTCTAAAATTTGTGGGGTCGGATGTACTACCGGATTTAAATAAAGGCACTACTTTACCATGTTTCATAAGATCAGGAAACTCACCACAATCAATACATTTATTAAAAATAACAGCTAAATGAGGTGCAATACAATCAATTATAGAATTAATAAGTTTAACTGAAAGCCCCCATAGATCAACAGTGTTTTTCAAATTTAGAGATTTGAAAGCTTTAATTATATCGCTAGAAGTAACAGTTGAGAATTTAAAGTCAACAGTACATTCTGTTACATTTTTCCTAAGTAAAGATACAGCGAGGGTGGGAGAAGAATTAAGAGACTTGGTAGTCGAAACTGGAATATTGGTGAAGAAAGTCTCAAAAGCGGCAGCAACATCTTGATCAGATTTGATTGATTTATCATTAATAATAAGTTGAAACTCATTATTACGTACTTTGAATTTTCCAGTTTCACTATTTATAATTTTCCAAGTCATCTTGATCTTATCTTGACTATTTTTAATTTTATTTCTTATATGTATTGATTTAGCCGCAGTACACACGCATTTAAATGTTTTTGAGTAATTCCTTACATAATTTAGAAAAACAGCATCATGATTATACTGTTTTTCCCTATATAATTCATACAATTTTCGCCTACTTATATAAATTCCCACCGTCGCCCAGTCATTGAAGACCGTATTAGATTTCCGTTTTACCGTTTTTGAAGAAAACATTGAATTATACTCATTTTTGGTTAAATTAAAAATTGAGTTATAAAGTTCATTAACATTATTATTATCGTAAGGTACATGTAATTTTTTGACAATGTTATTTCTAAATTTTTCAAGGCGACTTTCACTCATAGGAACACACTTAATATCTTTTTTTATCACTTTTTTTCTAGGCATATGAAATGAGACCAACTGGCCACAGTGATCAGAACTTAATTTACTTATAGTAATAGTGGTAGGTGTTTTATTGCCAAACTGGGCATATAGATCATTTCGTAAGCTAATTTTACCTGTGATAGATACTTCCATCCATATGGGAGGGTCTGCTATGCAAAGCTTTGAGGTCTTTGCTTCATTATTAGTAAAGATATAAGAGTCTTCATTTTAATAAATCTTAACCGATACCGGTCCGTAAATTATTGAAACCGGCAGGGCGATTGTCAAACGCTCTCGTTTTCGTGAAACCGATAGCGAGGGTCTCGTAAGTTGTTATAATTTTGGTTTTGTGTAACTTTTATGCCAAAATAGTCGCCGGCTTCATTTGAAATAAGTTAATTGTAATAGTTTTCAATTTTGCTATCATTTGTGTTACGTAATACCCAAATTATAAAAAAGTTTTGAGAGCCTCGCTATCGGTTTCCCGATAACGACCAGCTAGTGGCGGCTAGTGACCTGTGGCGGCTAGGCGGCTACCCGCTGTGTGTGACGTAAACTTCTCGTAATGAGGAGGATTTCTTATGATACCTCTATGTTCAAAATACCTGTCAAATCGTGCACTTAAGGTTCAAATTGGTTCGAATTATCAACAGTTAGACAGGTAAGAAAACTCCTCATTCTTTCTAGCTAGCCAGTAGCCAGTAGCCATCCAGTAGCCAATAGCCAATTATCGTGTTGACAGATAACATAGCCGTGGCTAGTTTGTAAATAGCCGTTTTTTGGCTAGTTATTAGAATAGCTACCCACCTCTAAAACAAATGTCAAATCATCTTTTTTTATCAGAAACTGCAGAAACTTACCTTGTCAATAACATGAAATTACTTTATATTGTTTCATTTCAATTGGAATTATGAAGATTTTTTTTCTTCTTCAGTAGTTTATCTGTATTTGGAAGAAATAATACACTTTCGCAACATAATATGTAAAAAGTGGAGACAGCACTCACTGGCGGAGACACCCTATTCTACAACTATTCTATTTGTTTACCGATTCGATTTGTGTGTGTGTGTGTATTAGGATTTGTTAGCTTTATATCTGTTAATTGAGAATATGACGATTTATTATTTTAATTTGATATTGCTAAGTTTCTATGGAGTGACATGTAAGTATCATACGTCATTTTAGAAAATAATATAAACAGTAAATAAGGTTTCTATCTGACATTACATTATACTGCACTATTACAGGGGTTAACTGTGAAAGACTTCATGAGCAGATATACTCTTCTATTGAAGGAGGTGCAGCATGTTTCAGACGGTTAAATGGCACACACCAAGCTGGATGCACAAGTAAGGTCTATTTTCAACTGACATACAATTTTACTCTGGGCCTCTACTTTCTGACCACTCCTTTCACTTATCACAAGCTATCGTGATATATTTCAATAGTGTTAGACTATCATGGTGGAGGTGCTTTTCAAAATGAACATCTTTTATTTTGAAATATGGTAGGAATGTACTTTGACATCCATCAATTTAAGGGTTGGAAGGGGGGAATAGGGAGGGGGGTAGGTGTAGAACCCCCCTGTGAAGGTAAAGATGTGAACCCGCCCCTTACTTTCTATCTTTATGATCCTTTAAATAAATTTATAACTAGCGGCATGGTATAATCAAAGTTCAAACCTAACCTAATCAATCTGGTTCATTCAAAAAAGATGTTTTATTTGTCCTTAATTTTATATTTTACCTACTTTTCTCGTGGCATTCTAGGCTAAGTTGTACATTGACGCCCAACGATTTGGGAGTTCATTTTTTTTTTACAGGATGGTTATATTATTAGAAGGCTCTACACAAAGTTTCAAATTGCGGAAGCAACTGGTTTATGAAAAAAAAAATAAACAAAATCGTGAAAAACTATGCAATATTTTGTCACTATCGTCATTTTGACACACCACTGTCACGTTTCGTTTCATGTAAGGAACACTAAAATGTATAATATTTTTTTTTAAGTCTTTGATTACGTAAAAAAAAACATACCTATTTACTTAGGTATTTTTCATGTAAATTTTTATCATTTTACATATAATAATCTTTCTATTAATAATAATCTTAATTAATAATCTTTTAATTAGTACCTACTTGTACCAAGAATATGTAAATAGTGTGTAAATAGTATTTACCGACATAGTGAAACCGAACGTAATAGCCGGCGAGCGCTAGTTACAAGTTTATACACATTAAAAAGGATAATAAAAAACAAACTGATTGGTTAGGTTAGGTTTGAACTTTGTAAATACCGTGCGCGAGCCGAGCGAGCGCAGCGAGCGGTGCCGCGGCAGCGGCCGGCGAGCGCTAGATAGAAGTTTATGCAAAATAAAAAGGATCCACAGGTCCAAGCAGCAATTGACCCCCCCCCAATTGACCTCAGACCCAAAAGATGAATGAACCTTTTTCTCCTCTCCTAGACCACTAAGACCACCAGACCCCGTGAAATGGAGGGGGGGGAATGGGGGGGGGTCAAAATTTGGATTAAACTTCCCCCATTTTTAGGAATATTCTCCCCATAATCCGATGTTAGCACAAGAAAATTCGACATTTTTGTGAAAAATTAAAATCATCATATCTCAAAAAGGGGGAGGGGGCGCAACTTTTCCTTTACAGGGGGGGTTCTAGACATCGCCCCCCTATATATTTTATAATAATTCCCATTCTATAAGTAGTACTACTGTGCAATAAGTTAACCAGGTTTTTATCCTGGGAACTCAGGTGAAATTGCAGGGGACAGCTAGTTATATATAAAGACTATTTACTGGGCGTTATTCTAGACTTAATTTACAGCCAAGTTATGACACACATTCTCACATGACACACAGTCAGGTATGTGAGTGTTTGTCATAGCTTGGCTGACTATACTGATATTATATTGAATGATAATATAATTTTAAAAGCCAGGAGACTTGGTAATTTGTATGAATTACCCAGTGTCCTGGCTCTTTCCAATTAAATAGATGTGGATATCTTCCTAAATCACCAGGCCATCCCAGTCCCCCAGCTTAAAGCTTTCTGCCCCAGCATTGCCATTTGCCTTCCCTTCATAAGAATGTTATTGATTTTTATCAGTTGTTAGAAACATTTTATCCAAATAGAGCAATTCCCCGTAATGTCTTCTGCTTTTCCAACCAAATTGTTTACCAAAACATTCTGTACACTTTATCATAATAGACATGGAATTATTTCTAGCTCCGGACAATGGTGCTGTTGGAGTGGTACAGATGATAAAGGATGTGAGTGATGTCAATTGGCTGGTGTACAATGCTAGTGCAGGTCCGTATATGGCTGTTGTCAGCACTTCACTGTTTCATGATGTAGTGGACTTGCTTATGGATTACCCTGAAAACATAGCCGGATTGCTTATCTATGACAATACCACAAATAGGTAAGTGTGATTACTTCTAATGTAAATAAAGACAAACCTCTTTATTCAGAGGATTTGTGTTTAAAAATATAAACATGGTAAAAATACCTACCTATAAACAATTTGTTTTGTATTTTTAGTGCTTCATCATTTAGCCAAGAATCTACATGTCCAAATGAATATTCGTCGGCTCCAGGGAGTCAGTGTTTATCTTCGTCTACCAGTGGCAGTGTATGGAATAAACAAGGCACAGGCCTGCTAAGAAGGGATATACCATTCCCAATATTCTTCTTGCCAGAATCACGAGCTGAGGAAATTTTTAAGATTGAAGAATGCTATGAAAGGTATGCTAGAGCTTATAATGAAGATTTTTCCCAATATGAATGTTTTTCTTTTTATGTATTTTGTTGTATTTAATTTGTCTCAATATGGTAAGTTTGTGGCCAATGGTTGTAGGCATACAAAGCCTAGAAATTAGAACATGAGTCATAAGTGAAACTTGTAGATAATCTGATTAAATCAAAAACGAGTGTAAGTTGTTAGAAAAAGGTTTTCCATACCTTTTTTTTCCGTTATAAGGTAATTAACGGATGATACATCCATGCTGAGAGGGGTTCCAGAAGAATAAGAAATTACCTACCTACTTAAGATATCATTTGTAACTAAGTTACACGGATTTAATTTAATTTTTTTGTTAATTATGTAGTACTGGAAATAAAAGGCTTTTTTATTTTTTTTTATTTATACATCCATGCTACCTAAAGCCTACCTAGCCTAATTAACAATATATCAGTCCATATACATTTTATCAATGTAAAAGATTGTCTGAATTTTTGTAACTCTCTATAATGATTGAATGGGCTTAGATGAATCTTCCCATATACATAGATGGAATGTAATGGAAAATTAATTACATTTTATTCCAAAAAACATGAGATTGCCGTGAACCACATGGTGGAAGCTGGTATGTATTAACTTTTTTCACATTTCTTCCAGATACAATCTAGACAAAGACAACCAAAGAAGTAAACCACTGTGTTCAGTTCAACTGAATTCTTTCATGTTTGCCGCGGTTAACAGCGAAGTATGCATGCGACGGTTAGTAGACGCATTCAATTTTCAAATATTATGCAACAAAAAACCATATATATAAGGTCCTAATAAATTAATAAAAAAAGAAAAAAAACTTCTTTGACTTGCATAGAGATTCTCCATACAAGTCAAAGATTTTTTTTTCCTGCTGATTATTTTTCTAATATTATTTTATGATAACTAATGACCTATACATTCATCCCTCAAGAGGAAGTTCACTAATTTATTAGGACCTTATATAGTTTTTTTATTTACGAGAAATAAAAAATACAGCTATATTTGTTTTCTGTTTCTTAGATCCGCTTCATCAGCAATTTTAACAGGAACAAAGGTGTGTGATCCTTTGGGCGATCAAAATGTATACTATTCATTATTTCCTAGAAAGGTGAGATTTGTATAAAATAATATAAAATTTAGATACATCACTTTTTTCATAGTGTTAATAAACTAGTATTGTTTCAGGGAAACGAAACAAAGAAACAAAATGTTACTTTAGTAACAGCCAGGATTGATACAGCATCACTTTTTGATGGTAAAATATATTTTTTTATTACATTTCATAGGGCTCATTGGGGAGGGGGGAAAGGTCGGTAACGCGTGAGCCATGCTTCGTGTGTTGCAAGCGTACATATGGCTACGGTAACCGCTTACCGGTTGTTTACCGGCGGGCCGTAAGCTTGTTTACCGACTTAGTCGTATAAAAAAAAAAAAAACATTTCAAATTGCCAGATTTACTGCTGAATCAGGAAATTCAGACCAAGTTACCTCCGTTATAATACGATATCTATGTAGGCCTATCATTTACTTTTATGTATTATCCAATCGTAACGGTAAAAGCGCAACGGATGGTTGACGAAACGCCGTTTTCTCTTTGTATAGCCATGTGAAGGAAAGTCTTCTAACAACAAAAATACAACACAAACATAATTTTGCAAATAAAAAAAAAATAATACTGCTGCGGGGGCGCATTGTATATTTTCTTTCCAAGGGCTAATTAACATTTTCTGGCATGGCAGTGAATCTTCGGTATTTTCTTTAACAGGCGTGTCACCCGGTGCAGCCAGTTCGGTAGTGGGCATGGCTACTCTCATAACAGCAGCAGCTACTCTCGCTAAACTGATACCCATTGAAGATGCAAATTTGTATGGTAAGACATTTTATTTTAGCCAAGTATTTCAATTAATCTTAATTTTAAAAATGATAACGTTTTTATATCATCATCTAATGTCCCAATGCTGAGCACAGGCATTCTTTCACAAATGAGGGTGAAAGGAATGGGCAGATACTCCACCATACATGCCCACTGCGGATCGGTGGAGGTAGGCTAGTGGTCAACCTACTGTTTGAGTTTTCAAACCGCCGAGGAGGCCTCCAACTAGCTTAATGACTATCACAATTAAGTGATAACCGGGACCAACGGAATCACGGAAACGCTCGATTTGAAATACCATGAGGCGGTCACCCATCCAGGTACCGGCCGCGATAGTGGAAGCTTAACTTTTCCGATCGATTAAGAACGGTTAATCATGCTACACCATGTATTATTTATTATGCCGTGGAAGTCGTGGGTTCGAATCCTACAATGACCTTGATCTGTGAAGGTTATTTATTACCTTTCGTGAGGAATCATTAGCACGGTGGTAGGGTACTTTTGTACTACCCACTCTACTGGTTGGCTACCACCCAAAATGAGATTATTTCATCTTTGTATATGTACCATCTTCGGCCATTCATAATCACATTCTATAGTGTGACTGTGGTCAAACAAGCCTATTCACAGCAAAAAAAGGGGAAAGTAGATTATAATGATATCTAATCTAACACGATATACATAATTTCGTTGTGCTTTTCTCTAAAACATAACTTGTCAATGAGCCCGCGCAACGGTGCCTCCTTTTCTTATTTTTAGGTATGGCAACCCAATACTCTTCAATGGTCTTCTCAATCTTGAGTCTTGCCTAAGGATTACTACTGCCAGTATCAAGTGGGATATGTAGGTATGGAGTATTGAGGATAACTAGGGCATATTGAATCAGTTAGGGCCATCACTATATAAATATAAGTAATGGTATGACCAGAAACAGTGAATGCCGCGCGCAGCATTCGAAGGATTGTGTCCTTCGAATGCCGTGCTACTAGTTTAGACATACCCAGAAATGTTTGAAATGTTCGCGACGAACGCTCGCGGCAGTCGTTCAAACATAGGGCGGCATGCTGTGCACGGCAGCGGGCGGGCTAATCTCTAGAACTACCTGCTGGATTCTAAAACATAATGAAAACTTAAAAGCTCGTAATTTAAACTTAAGTAAAATTCTATAGACCGCCTTGTTGAAAAGTCGAAAACGATGCTTCTCACATGATTGCTTAGTTAGCGATGGAGAAAGAGCGTAGTGACAATCGCCGAGGGCATCGTAGAGGTTGTGATATTTACTTTAAGAGAATTCACCACAGATGTGAACATATTGTTCACGTTGTTTAACGGTGAAGCATTCGATTACATCGGGTCCCAGCGCGTCGCGTACGACATCAGCCGCGGGTTGTGGCCGCCGGCCGCGCCGCTCGCGCCACACGATATAGACCTGCACGTGGAGCTGGGACAAATTGGAGGCTCCTTACCCATATACAGCGGAGAGAATGCCTGGCCTTTGAACGCGTTCGTGCCTAACAATACCAATATTATTGAAGTGAGTACTATATCAATTATTATAAAGAAGATGCCTATTATGTTCATTTACATTTTACTGATAGGGTCTTGTCTCGTCAAAATACCAAGCCCAATCGCCAAGCTGATGACTGATGTGTTCCGACAGCTGTACTAGACGGCCAGTTCTTTTCTAGGCTTCTAAGCACACAAGTGCTTACAATATTATCACTTACCATGGTGAGATTATGATTTTCACAATGGTAAAAGAGTTAAGAGAATTCTGCAGGGTCGGCAACACGCGAGTGCCCCTGGTGTTGCAAGCGTCCTGACACCCTTGGTGTTGCTAGCGTCCATAGACTACGGTAACTGCTTACCATCAGGTGGGGCGTAGGCTTGTTTGCCATCTTAGGGGTATAAAAAAAATAACGCGGCTTGCGTTCAATAGGGATTTTTCCTGGGTGAAGAAAATAATAATTCTTATTAGTCTGTCAGTTAGATTATCAAAAAATATTGTATACGTGTTTTATGCTTTATGAAATCAATAAAATTTGACAAAGATAAAGCGCGTCAAAGTTCGGGGTGGGGTTTCGTGACGCCACTTCTTTGTAAAGAGATGGGAAAGAGTGTACCATAACTCATAACTCATTATTTGTATGATTGACAAAAGAAAAAATACTCGCGTGTCTAATATTTTATGATAATGTAAATAACATTTTAAATAGGATTTTTCAGAAACGATTAAAAAACTCAGTAAAAGAAAAAGATCGTTGAACTCAAGAGAACTTTATAATATAATCATCAAACCAATATAGATCTCACAATCAAGCGATATGGCGGAATATACTTAGTTTAATAAAGCTGCTTTATTATGAACTAACCATTATTGTTTTTCCACAGATAAACGAGTTTCTCAACGAAATGTCTACGAACGTCAATCAGTTCAACATGACTATAACGCCAGAGATAACGCCTAACTTGCCTCCGTCGTCGTTACATTCTTTCCAAAGAATCCTCAAAAATATAACCGAAGTGTTGATAACTGACCATAAGGAAACATTCACTAACATGTTCTACCACTCCGTGTTGGATGACTTTGATAAAATTAATTTTATTTATCACAATATTAGTATCGGTAATAATGGCACATGTAAGTATACAATGATATTATGTCTTTACACATATTACAACGAGAGTTAAAAATATCTACTAACAATAATAGATTGTATTCATCGCAAATATAGCTTGTTATAAGGTGTACGTTCCAAAATCAATTGGTTTAAACTTAAGCTTTTGTTTGACGATCTATAATATCATCATAAATAAATAAGTAAATTCGAATTAGAATTGCACACGACAAACAGTATAGTAATGCGCCCAAATATTAGTATACTAGCTGTCCCCCGCGGTTTCACCTGCGTTCCCGGGATAGCCTATGTTCTTCTCCATGCCAAAGGCTATCTGCATGTCAAATATCATGATGATCCGTAGAGTATTGAGGCGTGATGGCGTTACAAACAAAAAACTCACTTTCGAATTTATAATATTAGTTAGGATGACGTAGTGTTTTTTGTGCTCGGCAGCAAATTCAATTGCAAATTACAAGATGCATATTTCTAATCAGTTGCCAAGTCTGTAGTTAGTCATGTGTGGTTCTAAATATAATCTTTTAATATTTCAATAAACACGTGTTTTTTTAGTTATAACAACAAACGATCTAATTGCAAATGGTACGATGAAGGAAACCGAGCCACAAGTGAAGATATCGCGACTTGCAACTGGGTTGGCCCTCACACTCTACCAAAAAGTTACAGGCAAAAAATACACGGGCAACGAAACTGCCTCCGCTCACTTGGTAAGTTATGTTTATTGTGGTTGGTGGGGACATGGAAACACGTTACCAGTTGCGAGCTATATCGTGATGATAATGTAAATAATTATTTCAGGCAAACTGAGTAATACATCTGCACTTCGTTTTTAGTAACTCAAACATGTTCGTTCATTCACTCACTCAAATTGTTTGTGGAGTGGTAATCAGGGTGCACTAACAACCAAACCATATAGCTATGAAAAAAAAAGTTGTTCTCGGAAACTTGTTTCGTTGTCACACCTAAAACGTCCGCAACAGTTTCATGACACAGCTAACCATATTTTAATCTCTCTTTTGTTTCATGAACAGGTAGACGAGATCTTGTATTGCTTCCTCAAGAGCCAGGCGTGTCGACTCCTCCTGGCGGCGGAATACGCTAGCAGTAGCAACAGGTCTGTATGAATTGTTTTTACTCTAAATAAAAAAAAAAAACACAAAACAATTAAACAGACTTCAAAATACACAAAAAAGTATGGAATCTAATCTGACACTGTCTTGAAGTAAGCATAATATTTTCTATAGAACACGTCGTGCTCTTTCGCTGACTTCAAAACAGTGACAGATTAGAATTATTTCGTAGGTACTTTTAGTACTCGTTTTTAGTGGGTCGGTTTGTAATTTATCTAAGTTACAATAGCCTAATGTGAACTGCTCACCACCTTTTACAAAATATTGCTTTTCCCGATGCAGGAATCTTAATTGTTGAGGAGTTCTGGTATTTCACCATCAGCTCTACTTCCCCATATGTATTGTGACGAGCTTTGAATCGCTTAGGAACCATTTAAAGTAATCGAATCGCAGCCTGTGAAATACTTGTTATTAAGTAGTTCTGTTGGCCGTTTGAGGTTTTCATCATCACCTCGTCTTCACCAAATGTTGCTTTCCGAGAGAAAAATACCCAAATCACTATAGGTGTGCCCATAATATTTTAAGAGTTCACTCGATTTCTCCAGAATCCCATCATCAGATCTTGGCAAGGTCTAATGACAATGGGACCAAACGGGAAGTACCTGGACAAAAATGCTTTCGTATGTCTGGCCAGATCTCCACATGTCCCGCTGTTCTCCTCTATAGATCGCATTTTTCAACCGATTCTCGTTAAATTTTGTGAGGACGTTGCATGCCATATAATTAACGAGACTCGCCAAGTCTACAGCTCGGAGCCTTATATTTTTTTTATGAGGGTTTTTTTTTAAGTTTGAAATGAATGAAATAGCTTTCTGCACTTCTCCTTCATATATTTTTTAATTATGCACAATTTACTGCTAACGTAGGACGAGTATTAATATATACTCCGTGACTTTTTAACCAACTTCAAAAAGGAGGAGGTTATCAATTCAGATGTTTGTATGTTTTTTTTTTTTTATTTATGTTCGGGCTTAACTCCGTCATATATAGACGGATTTGCAAAATTCATTTTTTGTTCGAAAGGGGTTTATACCGAAATGGTCCTATAGAAATTTCATATAGATGCTACTAAAAATCAAAAATAAATTAACTTTTTAACAAAAAAAATAAACCGCCTTCAAAGTACACTAAAAAGTATGAAATACCTAACTCTTATCTGACACTGTTTTGAAGTCAGCGAAATATTTTCAATAGAACACGTCATGCGATTTCGCTCACTTCAAAACAGTGTCAGATAAGAGTTATTTCATACTTTTTAGTGTACTTTGAAGGCGGTTTATTTTTTGTTAAAAAGTTAATTCGTCTTAGAAACATAGCCTACATAATGTACCCAACCAAAAATCATAAAAAAAAATATTTTTGGACATTTGTATGATAAAAAAAATCTAATATGACGCGAGACGTAGTTTTAAACACCCTGTTAGGAGCGTAATCTACTCGACTACTCTGGTTTGGTATTTTCTACCATTTTATACGTAAACTTTAATTAATATCTCTATACCTCCATATTACCTTTTCATTGGGTACATTAAGTCGGCTGCGTTGCTAAGACGAATAAAATGTCAGGGTGTATATAAGGGATTTCTAAAGTTATGGCGGTTATTTTTAGAGATGAATGTAAAGGTCATTCATTAGTAATCAAAAAACAATATTAGAAATATAATCCGTACATTGAAAATACTACATTATTTATAAATTAATACTTGGTACCTACATAAAGTTCAATTTTGTTTTTTTTTCTTTTGAACCATCATACGGATAATTGTTCTAATATGTTTTTTTGATTACTAATGAGTCTAATGACCTTTACATTCATCCCTAAAATTATCCGCCACAACTTTAGAAGGACCTTATATATTGTTATGTAGTGACGAGAAGCTGGAGTCGAAGCCGGCGCCGCTGTACGTGGGCGTGGCGGCTTGGGCGGGCACGGCGCCCGTCTTCGCGGGACACCTGCTCGCGCTGCTCACCGGGGGACATCTACCCGACAACCGCACCGCCTGCCAACTAAAACACGAACCTGTACGTTACAATTCTTTTGTCTTTCTAGGTTTTTTACTGTGTATGTGTATATCGTGTGTGTGTTTGACCGAAATCTCACCGTGGTAAGTGATGTTGTGGCCGAAGGTGGTAAGCACACAAAGCCTAGAAAGAACTGGCTCTCAAGTGCAGCTGTTGGAACACACCGATAGGTGCTCGGCAATAGATTTTCAACTTGAGGGTGGTAGCCAGACAGGCCAGAGTACCCTACCACCGTGCTATGGTTTCCTCACGATTTTTTCCTTCACCGAATAAATAAAAGATTAAGAATAAAGTTCGTTACCATCGACTTACTCGGTAGCCCCGCTTATTTTAAATAAGTTATAATCACTTTTATACAGTCAAGTCTTTATGAGTGACTTTATTATTTTAGGGCCTATCGCATTACTGGCTGAGAGGTTGGAATCACAGCGGAATATGTATTCAAACGACGATGAATTTCAGTCATGCCGTCAGCCCCGCTTTTATTATTCCAGGTGAGTAACCGTACCATTGTCTCTTTTGTATTTTCATTTTAAAAGTCGCTTACCTAATTAAACTTTAAAATAAGCAAATAAATTAAAATTTGGTCGATAACAATAACAGAACTTAAGAAAAATTTAGTGAAACTTTAATTCTTTTTATATGTATCAAATATGTGGTCTGGTTAAAAAAAAACGAATTAGTTCGTCAGTTAGATCAAATCCATAATTTTTGTTTTCAACACCCTCGTAACACATTTATTGCAAAATACAAGTCTGTTTTTTTCCTCGCTGGTGTGTTGAAAAACGTCGTATGATACGCGTGTGCAATGATTATTACACTCTCGGCTCCCTTATCGTGTTAATAACCAACTTACGTCACTCTTATTTGAGAAAAGTGTACCATGCCGTGATGTCACGAGGAACTTCAACACACCATATCTTCGCAATTTTTTATTTAATTGATGAAAGTAAAAATACATGTCTAATATTTTTTGATAATCTAACTATCTAATGACGGATTAAATAGAATTTTTCAGGTGACAAGCCTATTCCTTACCGTTGCCGCGTTGATAACATACCGTAAATTTTGTTTTTTTTATTGTTTATAGGCCTGTGTTTGACCGCAATCTCACCATGGTAAGTGATGATGCGGCCGAAGGTGGTAAGCACACAAAGCTTAGAAGGAACTGGTTCTCAAGTGCAGCTATCGGAACACACCGAAAGGTGCTTGGCGACAGATTTTCAACTTGAGGGTGGTAGCCAACCAGGCGGGTACTACAAAGTACCCTACCACCGTGCTATGGTTTCCTCGCGATGTTTTCCTTCACCGAAAGCTCAAGCTCATTGTAGGATTCGAACCTGGGACCTTCGTCTCGGTATCCGACGTCACTACCACTGAGCTATCATCGCCTACTTTTCCATCGTTTACTTGTTGATGTGCAGATTACGACATGAAATCCGGCATGTACTCGACATGGACGGAGTCAGTGTGGCGCGCTATGACGGCGCGCGTGTTCGTGAGCGCGGGCGGCGGCGGCGCGCGCCTCGCGGCCGCCACCGGCTTCTGCGCCACCGCGCTCGCCGCACTCATCACCTTCTGGCTGCTCAAGCATTCTACAACCATCTTCGTTAATGTACCTACAGGGTCGACCAGTGATGATGCTGCTGCGTCTAGGTGACTTATTGTTCTAGATTGGCTGATTATCATAAGCTTTAAGACTTACATTAAGCATACGGCCCGGCTGATGGTAAGCGATTGCCGTATCGCCATATGGACGATGGCAACGCACGAAGCGTCACTCACGCGTTACCGACCCTTCTACCACCCCAATGAGCTTTGGCTACCTTACTCCCGCGTAGGAACACAACCAAGTAATTTGCCTGCGGTATTCTGTAAGGTGGAGGTACTTCCCCAGTCGATCTGCTCTGAGCGAAAAAACACTATGCTCTACCTCTCTTAACATATCTCATTTCCATGTTGACCTAAATCCTATCAACCTATCACCTCACGGTGATGTGGCCGAATGGCACCACTACCAAAATCGGTTATTATCAATGATGGAAAACACTGGTCCTGATATATTGGCGTAATCATAAGCCTATAGAGGCGTCTGCTGGATCAAGACCTTTCCCGATAATTACCATGTTTTCTGGTTCTCCATTTTCTGCTACTTCATCACCTTAGCGATGGAATTTCCAAAAATCTTTTCATAGACGACAATAGGAACCAATGTATACCAACTTTTGAGTTAATCGTAACACGCAGTAAAATCCTCCCCTGAAAACATAATCCCAATTTTGGCCCATTAGGTGTCCATTTTCGAAAAACCCAAAAACTCATGATTCTTTCTCTGTCCAAAGTACAGAGTTTCAAGTTAACCCCTATTTTACTGACATAAAAGGTTGAATTTCCAAAAATACCTTCATAGTAGATACAATACCTAAGTTATTAAAGGAACCTGAGTGCAAAGTCAGTCAGTCAGTTAGTCAGGACAAGTAATTATATACATATGTGTAGTCTGTCCTTTCTTTGATGTATACAATAAAGCAGTGTTTTTCAATCTTATTGATTTCGCGACCCCCTTACAAGTTGAAAAATTCTGGCGACCCCGTTGTCAGACAGACAAAGAATTTATAAATTAAAAGATTTTCTTTATTTTGATACCTTTACTTATTAGTCTGCAATAAGCCGCGAGAGGTTTGCAACTAAGTAAGAGGTAAGTTGGACGCCCGCTTGCGCGAAGTCTACCTTGCCTTTTTCCTTCTGCCGGCGACCCCCCGACTAAGGAATCGTAAGAAACCCCTAGGGGTCGCGACCCACAGATTGAAAAACACTGCAATAAAGAATATTTCATTCATTCTTTCACCCTTGTCTACACTACTTACCTTCTGAGTGCTAAGAATGAAGGGATCATGATGCATTCTCATACAAGTTGTACATGAGATGCTTATTTTTTCCTTTACGCGTGTGCAGTTGTCAATCTGCTCCATTATAAAAAATCCTTTCATATCATTATTTAATTTGCATTCCACAATGTATTATTTATAACCTTAGCTGGGCACAATAAAAATATTTTCTTTTTAACTAGTAACTTTTTTTCTTTCAGCATATTAAGAACTGTCAACTGTTGAGAGAAAACAAGAAGTATTGCAGATATGGCTGTGTCACATACTATTGCGAAAGAGGAGATGACATTTGAAAAGCATTCCACGTTGAATATTAAAATTCATAACATTATAACAACATGACAACTTTTAATTAGTTTTGTTAACATCATTATTATTAATAAATATTTATTAAGAAGGTAAATAACTTTGAGTATATAGTAATAACTAAATAAGATGGCAAACACAGGCGACCCCCTCTGCCAAAGTACGTTGGCCATATGGCCATATGCGTTTATAAAAACTAGTTCGAGCGACGTCCACTGCCATTTGGTATCGTTTAGTGTCGCGAGATTGAGCTCCAAAAAAAAATGGTTAATTATGCCGTTTTCTCAGGTAAAAGGCGATCTGCCACATCAAATCTGCGCGAACATTGTGTTTCCTATCATATATGAGTACTAGCTTTACGCCCGCGACTTCGTCCGCGTAGATTATTTCTTTTTTCTAGATATGAATCATTGTAACAATATAGAGCTTTGTTCATGGCTATTGTCCGCCACTACGTGTGATATTGACAAAAGTTCAGGTAGATTAAGAGCTCATATGCGAGGATGCCACATAAAACTGAAACAGTCCTGCCGCAAATCAACTCTAGCAAATTTCAGAGTTCTTCCCTGTGACTACAAACCTTAATTAGGAACTGTTATCTTTTAAATTCAAACGGAAGGTGATTTGGGATCAATGGTATACGCGGCAAAAAGACTGTTTGTCCTCTGGCAGAACCAGTAAATATTTTGGCCTCAATAACATTGCGGCGGAGAGCTGTTACTTGTAGTCTAGTTCCACAGGACAATTTTGGAGGCCTTATCTCTCTTTCCCTCATGTCTGAGGATCGTGGTCAACATCGGGTTTGCTTCTAGAGCTAATGATCTGCCTCCACTGGTTTCTGTCTTCAGGTTTCTGTAAAACTTGGAGGACGATGAGTCTTTTACTTGATCGGACCATCTTGTTGGTGAACGACCACGTAGTCGTTTTCCTTCCGTGTTCCCAACTATGATCAGATTTCCAAACTTTCATCGCCTTTGCGCACCATGTGGCCGAAATACGAAAAAACACGTTGGTGGCATATGGTGGACAATCGTGTTTTAATTTGGATCTGCGATAGGATTGATGCATTATTGCGTTTACCGGTCCAAGGTATTTCCAACATTCGTCTCCAGCACCACATCTCGAATGCATCAATCCTTTTTCTTTCTCGGGCCAGTATAATCCACGCTTCTACTCCATACATGAAAATGAGGAATACCAATGCTCGTATTAACCGGATCTTTGTTTTGACACCGATTCCTCTCTTTTTCCTGATGTTGTTGAGGCTAGTCATTTCAATACGCCAATACCATAAGCCGAAATAATAAATTTTGAAATTTTCACTCCGAAAATAAAGAACTTCATATACTAAATTTAATACCCCTTTTCACTCCTTAAGGGTTCAAATTCCAACAACACCGATATTCGTTGCGTTAGTTTATAACCATAAGCTTAAATAATAAATTTAGTGTACTTCCATACACAAATTCATCCCCCCTTTTACCCTTTCGGGATCGGAATTATCAAAAACATTGAGGCACATATAAATTAATTTTCAATCATCAACCTAAACACAAAATTTGAAGGTCCTAACTTCGAAACTAAAGGACTTTCATATAAACTTGCATCCCCTATTTTACCCCCTTAAGGATGGAATATCCAAAAATCTTTAGTGGTTATCTACACTGTGTAATAACATATTAAGTGACGTTTAGTTTGAAACTGAATGACTTACATACATCCCATACCTTTTCACCCTATCGGGGGTAGAATTGTCAAAAAAGCTGAAACATGTATAAATTAATTTTCAATCGTTAGCCTAAATATTAAATTTGAAGATCCTAACTTCAAAACTGACAAACTTTCATCCCCTATTTTACCCCCTAGGAGTGGAATTTCTAAAAATCCTTCCTTAATGAATACCTACACTGTATAATATTAAATTTAGTGAAGTTTACTTTGAAATTGAAGGACTTGCATACACAACTTCATCCCCATTTTCTTCCCTTCGGTGGTGGAATAATCACAAATGCTGAGATAACTATATATTAATTTTCAATCGTCAGCCTAAACACAAAATTTAAAGATCCTAATTTCAAAACTGACGGACTTGCATACAAACTTTCATCCCTTATTTTACCCTGTTAGGGGTGAAGTTTCCAAAAATCCTTCCTTAGTGGATGCCTACACCGTATAATAATACATTTAGTGAAGTTTACTTTGAAATTGAAGGACTTGCATACACATCTTCATCCCCCTTTTCCTCCCTTCGGTGGTGGAATTATCACAAACGCTTTGATAACTATATATTAATTTTCAATCGTCAGCCTAAACATAAAATTTGAAGATCCTAACTTCAAAACTGACGGACTTGCATACAAACTGTCATCCCCTATTTTACCTCTTAGGATGGGAATTTCCAAAAATCCTTCCTTAGTGGATGCCTCCACTATATAAGGTATCTTTGTGCAAAATTTCAAATCTCTAGATCCAGCGGTTTGGGCTGTGCGTTGATATATCAACAATCAGTTTATCATTTTATATATTAAGATTATTATTAAGATTACCCTCTTAGGGGTGGAATTACCAAAAATCCTTCCTTAGTCGATGCCTACACCATATAATAATACATTTAGTGAAGTTTACTTTGAAATTGAAGGACTTGCTTACACAACTTCATCCCCCTTTTCCGTCCTTCGGTGGTGGAATTATCACAAACGCTGAGATAATTTTATATTAATTTTCAATCGTCAGCCTAAACACAAAATTTGAAGATCCCAACTTCAAAACTGACGAACTTGCATACAAACTTTCATCCCTTATTTTACCACCTTAGGGGTGGAATTTCCAAAAATCCTTCCTTAGTGGATGCCTACACCGTATAATAATACATTTAGTGAAGTTTACTTTGAAATTGAAGGACTTGCATACCCAACTTCATCCCCCTTTTCCTCCCTTCGGTGGTGGAATTATCACAAACGCTGAGATAACTACACATTAATTTTCAATCGTCAGCCTAAACACAAAATTTGAAGATCCTAACTTCAAAACTGACGGACTTGCATACAAACTGTCATCCCCTATTTTACCCTCTTAGGGGTGGAATTTCCAAAAATCCTTCCTTAGTGGATGCCTCCACTGTATAAGGTATCTTTGTGCAAAATTTCAAATCTCTAGGTCCAGCGGTTTGGGCTGAGCGTTGATATATCAACAATCAGTTTATCATTTTATATATTATTATTAAGATTATAACGAACCAATATGTTTGTATTTAAGTAATATTTCGAAATAAAATAATAGCCGTTACGACAAGAAAATACATTGGTACGGAGGTAGCTCACAGGTATTACCCAACTGATATGGCGCGTATTTGTTAACGTTCTCATTGTGTGGTTGATTATTATCAAAAAATCTACTTAAAAAATTCAATTCTATTTTTTTCCTCGCAAGTGTGTAGAAAAACGTCGTATGACACGCGTGTGCATTGATTATTACACTCTCGGCTCACTTATCGCGTTCGCCTCACGCGCTTAATTCCGCCTCGTCTGTAATGACCAACTTTGCACACATGTATCACAATGTATATTATAATGTGAAATGCCGGAAGACTGGAATATAACTAAATAAACAAAATTTTCTAACATACCAAAAGACTTTTCTTACTCAATAAAACGATGATAGCAATCAGAACCTAGCTTGTTTCTTAATTTCTTGTTTATTTTATTTATCGTAAGAGGGGTTAAAGGTGTTGGCAGGTTTTAGTACATTCCTATCATTTCGTTATTTTGATTTATTTCAAAATGGCGTCCACGGAAGACTTATATAAAAATCAATAGCTGAAATCAATACAATCAAGAAATATTCTGTGACAAAACCTCGTGTCATGTTTCGAAGATACAAGCAACTTAAATTTTACAATTAAAAAATATAAAAATATATTATTTTTAATGCAAAATGAATTACTACACCCAATAAATTATAGTTAAAAAAAACTAAAATACACGAATAGTTTGTCGGAGTTTACGCAGCAAGCCGCGGGGTAGAGTTCACGTTAACATATAGTCCTTCGTAGGCTAGAAAAAATCATCAGTACCTCTACCATGAGTGTTCTACACTAACGTAATCTACAGTCGCTAGCGACTACGGTGAAACATTTGTATGAAATGCTTCCAAAAGTATCCACTAGAGGAGGTGCTCGTATTCACATCATTCACCGTAGTCGCTAGCGTGTGTAGATTACGTTAGTGTAGAAAACTCATGGTAGAGGTACAGAATCGGTTTAGTTCCAGAGATTTCTCGAACCAATAGACAACAAACAATCAATCAATCAAACAATCAATTTCAGTTAAACTTATTAATTCTATAATTGATTGTATTGCACCTCATTTAGCTGTTATTTTTAATAAATGTATTGATTGTGGTGAGTTTCCTGATCTTATGAAACATAGTAAAGTAGTGCCTTTATTTAAATCCGGTAGTACATCCGACCCCACAAATTTTAGACCAATTTCCATACTACCGACATTCAGTAAAGTATTCGAGAAAATTATACTTAAGACTGCGTCGAGCAAAAAGTGAAAAAAGGGCAGTTACAGTTAAGTTGATATTAACAAAAACAATTTGTTTATACAGTGAAAATCTACATACATGTTACAATAGATAATGTATTTACAATGTTTGTGAGGCAAACATATGAAATATGGTATAGGTTTTTTAATGGACTCATATGAAGTTGAGCAAAAATCTACAAAAATGCGTGCTGGGATTCAAAAGATTTCGTGTATTTTTCCTTAGAAATATTCTGTAGAAATGTAGTCAGTTTATTCTCTAATATGTAATCTTGCAGTTTTGCGACTGATATTTTCATTATATTGTCTAGAAGATTTATTATGAATTTATTCAAAATGCGCTCCGAATTCGCCATACATTTTTACTATGGGCGCGCGACGTTAAATATATACGTGAGATATGCGCTCGAAAATTTAGTCGCCCACGAGAGATCAGAGAGAGACCACGTCTCTTTGCGGAACGACTGCCTAGGAACACTCGATCGCGATCTAATGTGTACGTACACTGTAAATCAAACAGCATAACGAGATAACTTTAGTTTTTCGTTTTTTGAGGAAGTTAAATAATATAATATTATTTTTATTACTTTTGTTTAATTTGCAATGTTACTTAGTTAGTTTGCTTAGGTCAAATCTTGCAAGCTGAATCTTTTCTCAGAATTTTGAAAAAGTGTCTACCATGTTGAACTTTTTAGGTACTGGTCCGATTGCTCTCAAAATCGATATTTGTGAGTCCTTGGGGTCACAAAACAAGAATCTTTTCTCAAAATGTTGAAAAAGTGTCCGCCATGTTGAACTTTTTAGATACTGGTCTGATTGCTCTCAAAATCGATATTTGTGAGTCCTTGGGGTCACAAAACAAGAATCTTTTCTCAAAATGTGGAAAAAGTGTCCGCCATGTTGAACTTTTTAGATACTGGTCCGATTGCTCTCAAAATCGATATTTGTGAGTCCTTGGGGTCACAAAACAAGAATCTTTTCTCAAAATGTTGAAAAAGTGTCCGCCATGTTGAACTTTTTAGATACTGGTCCGATTGCTCTCAAAATCGATATTTGTGAGTCCTTGGGGTCACAAAACAAGAATCTTTTCTCAAAATGTTGAAAAAGTGTCCGCCATGTTGAACTTTTTAGATACTGGTCCGATTGCTCTCAAAATCGATATTTGTGAGTCCTTGGGGTCACAAAACAAGAATCTTTTCTCAAAATGTTGAAAAAGTGTCCGCCATGTTGAACTTTTTAGATACTGGTCCGATTGCTCTCAAAATCGATATTTGTGAGTCCTTGAGGTCACAAAACAAGAATCTTTTCTCAAAATGTTGAAAAAGTGTCCGCCATGTTGAACTTTTTAGATACTGGTCCGATTGCTCTCAAAATCGATATTTGTGAGTCCTTGGGGTCACAAAACAAGAATCTTTTCAGAAATGTTGAAAAAATATCCGCCATGTTGAACTTTTTAGATACTGGTCCGATTGCTCTCAAAATCGATATTCGTGAGTCCTTGGGGTCACAAAACAAGAATCTTTTCTCAAAAAGTTGAAAAAGTGTCCGCCATGTTGAACTTTTTAGGTACTGGTCCGATTGCTCTCAAAATCGATATTTGAGACCTTGGGGTCACAAAACAAGAATCTTTTCTCGAAATGTTGAAAAATTGTCCGCCATGTTATACTTTTTAGATATCGGCCCGATTGCTCTCAAAATAGATATTTATCACAAAACATGAATCATTTCTCAAAATGTTAACCGGACCAGTATCTAAAAAGTTCAACATGGCAGATACTTTTTCAACATTTTGAGAAAGGATTATTGTTTTGTGATGCCAATGTCTCTCAAATGTTGATTTTGAGAGCAATCGGATCAGTATCTAAAAAGTTCAACATAGCGGACACTTTTTCAACATTTTGAGATAAGATTCTTGTTTTGTGACCCCAAGGACTCACAAATATCGATTTTGAGAGCAATCGGACCAGCACCTAAGAAGTTCAACATGGCGGACACTTTTTCAACATTTTGAGAAAAGATTCTTGTTTTGTGACCCCAGGACTCACAAATATTGATTTTGAGAGCAATCGGATCAGTATCTAAAAAGTTCAACATGGCGGACACTTTTTCAACATTTTGAGAAAAGATTCTTGTTTTGTGACCCCAGGACTCACAAATATTGATTTTGAGAGCAATCGGACCAGTATCTAAAAAGTTCAACATGGCGGACACTTTTTCAACATTTTGAGAAAAGATTCTTGTTTTGTGACCCCAAGGACTCACAAATATCAATTTTGAGAGCAATCGGACCAGTATCTAAAAAGTTAAACTAACTGCAACAAAACTTGATATTTATTAGGTATTTGTTTATATTATTTTGATGACAATTGCGTTACATAATATATGAATAGAATACGGATACATTAATTAGTATTCCACACTAGTAATTAGCTACACATAATACAATGTCCTCTCATTGTAACTGATGTCAATCAACACTAAATATTATTATTTTAAAATTTTAACTTACTTACTTATATCGTGCGGGTGCAAACGGTCAACCGAGCTGAGAGTACTGACTGTTGTGTGTGTGTCGACACATACAACGCTAACCCGCAGTAAAATACCTATTTGCCGCGCGCTGCCTTCGCACGACGCCCTCTTAATCAATTGATGGTACATTTCAATAGTAATAGACTGCTTCACAGTAAACAATTTGGTTTCACTAGGGGTCGCTCAACAACCGATGCTGGTGTTGAGCTTATTCAACATATTTTTGACGCCTGGGAAAATTCACGAGACACCCTCGGTGTTTTTTGTGACTTATCCAAGGCTTTTGATTGCGTCCATCATAAAATACTGATCAGCAAATTACATCACTACGGCGTTAGAGACACTGCACTTGATCTTTTGATTTCTTACTTATGTGACAGAATTCAAAAGATTGATGTTAATGGTAAAGTATCCCCTGGGTCATCAGTAACCATGGGTGTACCACAAGGTTCTATCCTTGGACCTTTTCTATTTCTCATTTACATCAACGACTTACCATATCTTGTAGAAAAAAAACATGAGATAGTATTGTTTGCTGATGACACTTCACTTCTTTACAAAGTGAATAGACATGATTTTAATTCTGACGATGTGAACAATGCTCTTTCTGAAGTCGTTGATTGGTTTACTATTAATAATTTATTGCTAAATGAGAAAAAAACAAAATATATCAGATTCAGTCTACCCAATGTGAGACATTCGGACACAAATATTGTAATTAAAGGCGAAAAACTGGATCTTGTTGAAACAACTGTATTTTTAGGTATCACTTTAGATAATAAGATACAATGGAGCCCTCACATTTGTAAATTGGTGGATAGACTTAGTTCTGCAGCTTATGCAGTGAGAAAAATTCGCGCTCTCACTGGCGAATCTACGGCAAAATTAGTTTATTTCAGTTACTTTCACAGTTTGATGTCTTACGGTATCCTCCTCTGGGGTAGTGGTGCCGAAATCAATAGAATTTTTATACTGCAGAAGAAGGCTGTCCGCGCAATATATAAAATAAGGCCTAGAGATTCTTTGAGAGACAAGTTTAAATCTATTAATATAATGACAGTGTCGTCACAGTACATATATGAAAATCTTATTCATGTGAGGAAAAACTTAAATAACTTTCCTAAGAATAGTGACACTCATAGTTTGAACACTAGAAATAAGTACAAACTTGCTGTACCTTTAACTCGGCTCAGCAAAGTCCTTAACTCTTTCAAGGGGCAATGTATACGTTTCTATAATAAAGTACCCAAAGAAATCCAAGAGCTACCTATACTAGACTTGCCAGGTGTCCCGATTTGCGCGGGACGTCCCGATTTTCAGGGGTCTGGTGACACGTCCCGATTAACCCTTGATCGGGACGCCAAATGTCCCGATTTTTCACTAACCTCATGAGTCTTTACTATATTTGATAATTTTGACAGGAAAAGTGAATATAACTAAGCTGCTACTACATAAAAATATTTTTACTTTAATTTTTTCTCACCAAATTCAGACTTTCACTACTATCCCGATTTGAAACACAAAATCCCGATTATTTTATCCTTACGTTCCGAAATTTGACACACGGGACCTGGCAACACTAACCTATACATAGATTCAAAAAGATAGTTAAACAGAAGTTATGCACGAAAGGGTACTATAAAGTTTCTGTTTTTGTAGATGACAAGAATGCATTTGAATGAATTGTTCGCTTCGCAGGCTATTGTTATATATATTTTGTAATTGTAATACTTCTATTTACATATTTAAAAAAAAAGACTTGCTGAGTTTCTTGCCGTAGTCTTCCCAGTTCAAGTTGTATTTGGAACCGGTGTAGAGCCATTTGTTAACGTTCACAAGTGCCTTATCAGGGCCTAAATTGAATAAATGCTTTTTGAATTTGAATTTGAATTGAATCTAGCAATGTATATTATACTAGCTATTTTGAAATCTAGACAAAGTCGTAACAAGTCTGTTACGGACAATGACGTCCATTAAAGTAAATTGTTAGGTTTAGGTATTTAGATTGATAAGAATGAATTTCAATAACATATGTTAAGGATCCCACAGTCATGATAAGAATGATAAGAGCTTACGACTACGCAAGCTATTTATAAACTCGGTGGGCGGGGCTAGCGCTCTGATTGGTCGACGCATATTTTAAAGCAAGCAAAGGCGGCAGTACCGAGCGAGAGCCGTTTGCTCATTCGGAGCAGTAAATAAGCTTATGTACATGATTTTCTCGACCATAAATTGTTGTTTTGCCATAGAGCCAGCCCTATGTGGTATTGTTTGGGCTTTATATCTTTGTTCTCAAAGATACTAGGGTGCCGAATTCATATGAAAGGCACGTAAGGATTCACAGGTAAAAAAGTTATGGGCACTTGAAAATTGTTTTGTTGTATTATTGGAATAAAGAGTAAATGGATGCCCTAGCCTATTGTTGCATTGTTAGATTATCAATAGGTACTAAGATATAAGTGAAAATGTAAACTTTTTTGTAATTCTGTGTATTTGACTAAGTTAAGTGTAATGTTTGAATTGTTACTAACTTAGGTACTTTGTATTAAAGCTAAATCACTATAGAAATGTATAAAATTAGGTATTTTTACATAATGTCGAACTTGACATGTTTTTAGCACCGGATCACCCTTGACCGTTTTCTCTTACATTGTAATCTGTCGGATAGGGACACCTACGTGGAATAGAGAGGGATGTCATTATAGTTTGACAAAGATAACTATATGGGTTAGAGGAGTGTTTCCGGGAACTGAGGATACGAGTAGCGATTTTGTCAAGGAAATTTAGGACGACGCTTTGACTGACCAATAGCGTTTGACCAGGGATCAGGTGATGTTGCTGATTTGTTCCTATTGGTCAGTTTAGTGTTTTTTACTCAGTATCCACGTAATATGTCTGGGCGTGCTAAAAACATCAAGTACTAATGGAAAATGTATGCAAAATGTTCCGTGTTCCATATTTGTTCCCTGTTCGTAAAATATTCGCTAAGATTATCACAATTGTCATTAAGTACCTACTGACTGTTTAGTTGTCTTTGTAATTTGTAACCTATGGAAATACAGTCTACCTTGTTTTTAAACCTTGGAAAGGAGTTTTATTGAATCTGGAAGAGTAGAACCCCACAATTTGGTGGTCCATCGTAGCCGGATTAACGAACCAAGTAAAGAAGAAAGCGATTGCGGACCACACCCCACAATTTGGTGGTCCATCGCATCCGGATTAAGAAACCAGAAGCAGAGCGATTGCAGACCACATCCCTAAGTTAGTGTGGTCAATCGCTGGTACGAGAATTCGACGGCCTGGTGGCGGGCATTTGGGGTGTCGGGCAAGAAGTTGTGCTTGCACGGCACGACCACCACCGGTCCTGGCAGGGCTGCCAGGACAGAACGAGTCTGCGAGTTCTACGTGAGAAGAACACCGAACGGTGCGACGACTGAAGAAGCGGTCGGCGTGGGAAGAACACCGAACGGTGCGACGACTGAATAGTCAGCGAGGCAGAGCGCTGTATTGGTACAGCGCCTTAGGAGCGTCGGGCAACAAGGCGTACGGCGTTCAAAGTGAAAGTGACGATTGTGATAGTTTTAGGGTTCCGTTCCATAATTCGCCGGGGCCACCTATGGACTTTTGTGTGGCGGCACCGTCGAATTTTTTAGTGCGTAAATTTAATGCGAACACGGTTCCGTCCGTGGCTCTGATACATTCGACCACCTCACGGTGTCAAACGGCCGGTGTTCAGAGTTAACGCCTATCGTAAGGCGGTGTGGTGTGTGTGCAGCACCACCAGTCCTGTTTATAGCGCTCCGGGCGCGGACTGAAATAGCACACTACGCCAGTAAGTGAGTAGCTCGGTGCGGGGGCCAGACTGCAGGCACTGCCAATGGGGTCGGACATTCCAGCCGACTTCCGAGCGCCCCGTATCCTTGTACTCTCCTCTGCTGGGTAGTTCCCCCTTATACCTATCCTTACATTTCCATCCCTGAAGGAGCATATCCCGGCTGGGTCCGGGCTCTCCTGACGGATTGATAGGGACGATTAGGGAAGTAGGGTAATTTGACCTATAATCGGACCCCATAGGAATAGGGTATTTCAGTCAAAATTTGGCCAAGTAGGGTAATTTCAAATTCAAATTTCAAATTTTCAAATGTTACACAAAAATACATTCTCATAAGAAGTCTCGTCACCACTACTTTAAAAGCCGATATAAATGGAATTTCCAAGTACTTAGTTTAGACTTAAATTCAGTGAAATTATACTATAACATTATCAACAGTCCAATACTTATGGTCTCTAATAATACTAAAATCAAATATAGGTATAATAAAAAATAACACAGATATAATTGATGATCTAAGAATTTCTAATTCTTTTAGATCAGAGCCTGAAAACTGTAAAAGTATACTTGCCACGTGTGGAGATGGTCTTAAAATAATAACGCAGAATATTCGCAGTATATCAGCAAATATGCCTAGTTTCCTTACATTACTAGCCAGAATATCTATAAACCAAGATATTATCATACTAACTGAGTGCTGGCTTTCTTGCAATCCCAACATTCCATTTTTGGTTGGCTATGATAATTACTGCACCAGTAAAAAAATTAACCGGAATGATGGAGTAGTTGTATACATTAAGAAATCTATTGCAAATGTCACGGTAATTGAGACAGATTTTTTTGACGCTAATTGTATAACAATAAATATTGGCAGAGATACGTGTGTATTGGCAATATATAGACCGCCATCAACCAAAGATGTTACTGGCTTTCTTAATTCCGTTGACCAGACTCTCAATTCTTATTCAGTTTTTAGTAATCTTATATTAATTGGAGACATAAATATAGATATAGCAAATGGTAACTCGGATAATAATTCTTTCGATTACTTAAACCTACTGGCCTGCCATGGACTTTTGCCAGCACATACTCGAAACACTCATGATAAAACTTCTCTTGATCATGTTATTTTAAGAACAAAACTTAACGCAACATGTATAGTAATTGACTCCACTGTAACCGATCACAATGCTGTGTTCTTAACACTAAGTAAACTTGTTACAACAAATACCATGAAAACAAAAACTAAAACTGACTATACTTCACTAGAGAGCTGCTTACATGATATTGACTACTCTTACATATACAAATGTACTGACGCAAATGACGCCCTAGAGTATTTCGTAAACTCACTAACAAGAGCCCTTAAAATTTATACTAAGACTTACCTTGTTCCACATCGTTTAAGAATTATTAAACCATGGGTTACACCTGGTGTCTTAAGATGTATGTCTAATAGGGATAGAATGTATAAGAAAATGAAATGCTCGCCTAACAATGAAACACTCAGGATTACGTTTAAAAGATATCGCAATTTTTGCAACAATCTTTTGAAGAATCTTAAAAGGCAATATGAAAGAGATGAATTAAACAAATGTAAGTCCAATCCTAAAAAACTCTGGAGTATTATTAGGGAAGTCACTTACACCAATAAAGTTAACTGTCATGGAAATGATTTACTTAAAATAAGCGCCTCACCTCATGAGTCTGTTGATCTGGTTAATGCATTTTTTGTCGGCGTAGGTAAGGAAATAGCGGACAAAGTGGCAAGTTCATGGGATAGTGACACAAATCTAGATTTAAAACCGACAGCTTATTGTTCCTCCAGTTCCTTTGCTTTTTTTGAAACCTATGAGCTGGAGGTGGAACGGTTAGTTAATTCCTTAAAATCTGACTGTGCAACTGGTGTAGATGGGATTTCGTCTAACTTTCTAAAAATGTATAAAGCTATTCTAGTTCCCCCGTTAACCTACATATTAAATTTGTGTATTTCCACGGGTGTTTTTCCGAAACTGTTCAAAAAGGCTATGGTCCACCCTATACACAAGTCTGGGGAGAGAGATCGTATCAATAATTACCGTCCTATATCTGTACTGCCAGCTTTATCCAAGGTATTAGAGAAAATTATGAACAGCAGACTAAAATCTTATCTAGAGAAGAATAATCTCTTATCTGGTAGACAGTACGGCTTTCGTAATGATAAATCCACTAACGAAGCGGTTCACGATCTTACAAATCACATTGTTGAAGCTCTGGATAAAAGTAAAAAATGTGTTGCGATTTTCCTAGATCTAGCCAAGGCCTTTGACACGGTCTCTATCCCCATACTGATCAGCAAGTTGGAGATGCTGGGAATTAGAGATAAGCAGCTAAAACTATTCCATAGCTATCTCACCCAACGTACACAGTGCGTAAAAGTCGGATATCAGATCAGTAACGAGCTTTTGATAACACATGGAGTCCCACAAGGTAGTATTCTTGGGCCTACACTTTTCCTGATTTACGTCAATGAGATGTGCAACATTAATCTAGAAAATGGCAGATTGGTGGCGTTTGCTGACGATACAGCTTTGGTTTTTACAGCAGAGACATGGGAAGGAGTTTTTAACACTGCGCAAAAAGGCTTTGATAAAATAACAAATTGGCTCTCTGATAACACCTTATCACTAAATGTGGAAAAAACAAAGGTTCTCACTTTTAATATTAAGAAACCCAAGTCATTGGATCTCAGTCAGTTCCATTTTGTTGCCCACAACCATACATCGGTTGAATACCAAACTTGTGATTGCCCCAAACTCACTAATGATTCCACCATTAAATATCTGGGAATAATTCTAGATGAGAAGTTAAGCTTTGTTCCACATGTAGAATTGCTGGTTGGTAGAATACGTAAGCTTATCTATATATTTAAGCACTTAAGACATGTGGCGGAACCAAATGTACTCAGGACCGTGTACTTTGCACTGTGCCAATCCCTGCTAGGATACTGTATCTCCTCATGGGGTGGTGCTTCCAAGAACCTGATGTTAAAGCTGGAAAGAGCTCAGAGAGCAGTATTAAAAGTGAGCACGTTTAAGCCTTTCCGCTTCCCAACAAAGGAATTGTATAAGCAATGCGAAGTTCTTTCGGTACGCCAACTTTTTATACTGCAAATCGTTCTAAGACAACATTCCGATAATGCGCATAGTCAATGTTCACGTCCTTCTGTTTCTTTCCGGCAACGTTCTAGACGTAAACATAGAATTGCTTTCCGTCAAACATGCAATACTGCCTTTAGTAGGAAATTTTATTGCTTCTTGGGACCCTTCTTGTACAACGAGATCAACAGCTCTCTGTCTATTGACTCGAAAAATAAATACAATTGTAAAAAGATAGTTACTGAATGGCTTTTAAAATGTACATATGATGAAACCGAGACTCTTCTTCGGCCGCTTCTGTGAGCTACTAACAAACAACATTCAAACACACTCAGCCATACATACACACACATACACACACACACACACACATACACACACACACATACACACACACACATACACCATTACACATAATACACTTTCATACAAACATAATAAAATTCTCAATCGCACACATACTTAAATAAACAAGCTTTTCCTTTTCTTTTCACTTATATTTTTATGATTAGATTTTATGTACTTTTGTTCTAAATTCAACTGGAACTGTATATCCAACAAATCACTCTTTAAATTGTGTCACTGAAGGTTGCTGGTACTTATAGCACAGGGTTATCCTATTTTAAGTACCAGCTGTACTATTAATATTGATATAGTGATTTTTACTTAACCATGTCAATTTGAATTTTAGCTTAATACTATTGTCACTATTATTTTTGCAACAAATAAATATTATCTTATCTTATCTTATCTTATCTTTAGTCGGGATTCGACCAAGTAGGGTAATTTCGCTGAATTTTGGCCAAGTAAGGTAATTTTGCTGAAATCGGGCCGATTAGGATTAAGTTAGGTTAAATTAGGATTTAATAGGTTTTATCGAATTTTTTATTTGTAATAATTTTTTAATTAAGTTTTTTCTATAATTCTTTTTTTTATATTTTTTTTATTGTTGTTGGTTAATTGTAAAATATGACTACGCCGCGAAGCCCCATTCAGACGCGCCGTACGGGTTCGAAAATGCAAAAGATCTTTGAAGATCCTCCCGCGTCTCCGTCCACATCCAACGCACAATTTAGTTCAATTCGCGATTCCGGAACCATTTCAACCGCGATGACTACCGTACCTTCCGCGACAGTACCTACCGCGACTACACCCGCCGCGAACGTACCTACCGCGACAATACCTACCGCGATTGATCCATTCGCACCGCGTCCGACCGTTGCAAGGAGTACACGCGCTCCGTCGGTACGATCGCAACAATCGAACGCGAGTACCATAGTCCGGATTAGGCAAGCGGAATTAGAAGCTGAGGAACGGTTAGCCGATATTCGCCGTGAAGAACTACAATTGCAAGCAATGCTTATCAAGAAGCGTCTCGCCGTCGATGTGGCGACAATTAGAGATGAAACGGACCGGGAAAGCATAGGCGCCGAAGAAAACATAGAAACCACGGATAAGGTTCGCGACTGGTTACATGAGAGTGCAATACGGGGGGAGTCGGAACAGCGTATTGACACTGAACACCGCGCGCCGCCGCAACAATTTAAGGAGCCACTTCCTCGTTTAGAATATACAACGCCGCGACGTCCAAGGTCACCGACACCGCCGCGACGGCCAAGGTCACCAACCCCACCGCGATCGAAAGAACGTGCGATCGATAGACTGGCCGAAGCATTTGAGCGTATGACCAGGGATCGGAGGCCGCCTAGGCAAACGCAGGATTTACCCATCTTCAGTGGTGCAGCAGGCGAGTGGTTACCTTTTAAAGCGGCAATGAAGGAATCGACAACCCTTCATGGTTTTACACCGATAGAAAACCTCGCGCGGCTCAGGAACTGCCTACGAGGCGAGGCCCGTAAAGCGGTTGTGGCGCTCCTCCATACAGCAACAGAACCAACGATAATAATGTCAACACTCGAACAATGTTACGGCCGCCCAGAGTTAATTATCGATCAAGCACTTGATGAGATCAAGAAACTACCGCGATTGGGAACTTCTGCCGAAGAAATTAATAGTTTTGCCATCAAGATGCAAAACATAGTCGCGGTAATAGGGTGCGTCGATAAGAAAGGCTATTTACAGAACCCATTAATGGTAAGGCAAGTCCTGGAAAAATTAAATACACACCTGCGCTTCAGGTGGAATGACTATGCCGAAATCCATGGTTCTGGCACGGAGCCTGAAATCGTAACATTATCAAAGTTTCTTATGTGGGAAGCGGATAGGGCCATAAGGCATTCATATGCAGTTAAGGGTACCGGCGGACCCATGCATAGTGAAACAAAACGTGATAGCCCATACCGAAAGAAAGAACCCACTAAGAGAGCACCCGTGTATGCGACCACAGACACACAAACGAAAAAGAAAGTGTGCTTCTGCTGTGGGTCAGAGCATGAAACGGTTAAGTGCAGTAAATTAAAAGCAATGGCAATACCCGAACGATGGTCATGGGTTAAGGAAGCGGGTGTTTGCTTTCAATGCTTAAATAGTAAGCATAGAAGGTTCGCGTGCAAAGCCAAACGTTGTGGCATTGATGAGTGTCGTAGACCTCATCACCCGTATTTGCACTCAAAGAAAGCAGACACACCGATGCAAACTGATGAACCGGTCATAACGGCATCAGCACACGCATCAGACGAGGACCATCAGGTATTTTTAAAAGTGTGTCCTATTGTAATCAAGGCGCACAACGGGTTAGACTTGAACACGTACGCATTATTCGATGAAGGTTCCACAATTTCATTAATTGACGAAGAGACGGCTAACATCCTAGGGGCAAAAGGTCCCATAAGAGGATTACACATTCATGGAGCCACCTCTAGTCAAAGAGAACCAAATAGTCAGGTCATCGACCTGCAGCTGCGTGGGAAAGGTCAGAAAGACCTCCATACCGTTAAAGTTAGAACAGTAAAGAACTTGGTACTGGGGAGTCAAACAATAAGTCGCGATGTATTACAATTACCACATCTTCGTAAATTGAAGCCAGAAGATGTATGTTACGAATATGGTAGGCCACGCATACTAATAGGCGCGGATAACTGGCATTTAATTGTGACACGAAGATTGTTGGTAGGCGAGCGAAACCAACCAGCAGCATCGCTAACGCAGCTGGGTTGGGTAATACACGGACTTGTACCTAGGAACGTTATTAGTACGGAAGATAATGTTGTGATGCACGTGCGCACATCACAAGAGATCCAACGTGAAAGAGATACCGAGCTGAACGAGCTAGTGAAAGTGCATTTCGATATAGATGCACTAGGTATCTCACACAAACGGAAACTTATCGCGAAAGATGAACGTGCTAAAGCGATATTTGACAACACGGCAAGTGTAGTAGACGGTCATTACGAAGTTGGACTGCCTTGGAAGAATGATAATGTCACATTACCACCAAGCTATGATATGGCCATGAGCCGGCTGCGGGGTATAGAGCGAAAGATGGACAAATCATCACAGTTCAAAGAGGCGTATACGACACAAGTCAATAGCCTATTGAAGAAAGGCTATGCGGAAGAATGCCAGAAAAATCATGCAAACGATCAACGTCTGTGGTTCTTGCCTCATTTCGCCGTAACGAATCCAAACAAGCCGGGAAAGGTTAGGATGGTTTTTGATGCAGCTGCACGCACCAATGGCATGTGTTTAAACGATGCTCTGCTCGACGGTCCCGACTTGCTCCAATCATTGTATGGCGTGCTGTTTAGGTTCAGAGAAAAAACGATCGCGATAACGGCGGACATAAGAGAAATGTTCTTGCAAGTGAAGATAAAGCCTCAAGATCGCGTAGCCCAACATTTTCTCTGGCGGGGAGACAACAGAACTGATCCACCACAGAAGTATGTGATGACTTCGATGATATTCGGTGCGTGTAGTTCGCCATTTATGGCACACAGCGTGAGAAATAGGAACGCGTCCGAATACGAGAAATCGCATCCGCTGGCATATCAAGCCATCACGCAGAACCATTATATGGATGACTGGTTGGACAGCTTCGAAACAGAACAAGAAGCAGCCCAAACGATGGCAGAAGTAAGGGAAGTCCACAGTAAAGCAGGCTTCGAATTGGCAGGATGGAGCTCCAATTGTCCACGATTACTAGAATCTGTCCCCGACGATTGCAGAGCATGCGCTCCAAAAGAACTCGGTGCAAACGCACACGAATATGGAAAAACGTTAGGAGTTTTATGGATCCAATCGAGCGATGAACTAGCGTTTAATACCGCGATGCCCCGAGTACCCGAAGAGGTAAAGAATAAATGGAGCACGCCTACGAAGCGAGAAGCATTAGGAATAGGGAATGCAAACCGGTTTCACCGAAAATCGAAAAACCGGTTATTCGGTACGGTTTTGACCAACAAAAAAAACCGGTTTCACATAACACCAAAACCGGTTTTTTCGATTTTTTTCGGTTCTTCTTTCGATGTTTGGAAAATCTAAAAAAAGGAAGATTTGCCGCCGTTTTGTAAACTGAGTGCAATGCAGTGAGTATTTTTGTGATGAAAAGAAGTGTGTTGATGTGTAGTTTGTTGAGCTGGTAAGAAAATAACATAAAATAATGATTGTTTTTAAACTTTTTTTACAATACTTAGGCAGTAAACAAGCGTACGGCCCGCCTGATGATAACCAGTTACTCTAGCCTATGGACGCTTGCAACATAACGGTTATCACTCGCACGTTACCAACCCTCAACCTTTTTGAAGCGGGGATTCATTCCACAGCCTGAGCATCCACGATAGGAAGCTTCTTTGAAACCACACAGTATGAGAACATTTTGGTTCCAATGTGTGAGGATGGACTCCCCATCGGTGACTACGATGGATCAAGGTAACTGGGCATCAGGTCAATCAATTCTTCAGAGCACTGTTGGAAAAGCGGTTGAACACACATAAGAAGGCAGTCTCTCCTCAGACTAAGGGGCTTTCAAACACTTGTGAGCTCGGGATCATCGACAATTCTAACGGCACGTCGCTGAACTGAGTCTAAATACCCAAGCTGGTATCCAGGTGCCCACAGAAGACAGCATTACTTCATTTGGGCCAGACTTGCGACTTATATAGTTGCAATCTGTGTCTCGATAAGAAGTACTGCTTCGCTCTATTAATCACATCGAGTTTTTTGGATATCTTGTAGATGACTTTGGAACAGAACGTCGCTACAAATATTAACGTGAAAGAGCCCAATGCTTTTCGTGATGTTGAGGGAAATGTTCTAGAAATGAGGCGCCACAGCAAATGGACTTTTCTCAACGGTGAATGCGCAGGCTTGCGTGTTATTTAGTGGGGTTGAAATAGACTAGGTTTAGTCGACCCCAATCGGAGTCACTAGGTTGTGTACTATCGATTTAAGACAAGTCCTTCGCGCCTTTTCTCCAAGAAAGAGAGAGAGAGATATTTGCACGGTTCGTGTAATGAGCGTCCCATGTAATTTCATTTGCATAGCAATGAATGCTGGCAATAGAGAGTATATCATTAATATGCTGGAGGAACAGTGTTGGGGATAATTCAGAGCCTTTCGGGACGCCAGCATTAATGTCATGCTATCGGAGCAACTACTGTCAACGAAGGCTCTTATGTATCTACCAGACAGCAAGCTGACTGATTGGTGTTATTTTTTACCCGTCTGCACGACGGCAAAAACTGTGTAATTTTTTTTTATCTTTGGAAAACATTCGTATAATAATAACCACGTTTTAGTGTACACGCAAGTTACTGTGCCGCTACAATATGCCATGTATATTACGTGTGAAATTAATATTATAACTTACGAAACATAATTTAATAAATGTTTAAATAATTACTTCTTTAATACTGATCAATTTTTTAACATAGTCATAATATCTCATAGCAATTAAAAATCAAGTAAAAGTTATATGTTTTTATATATTTCATTCATTTAAAATAAAATCCAAAGCAACGAACCGTGTAGTCTATATAAACGAGTATCTGATCTACAGAGTTAAATAAACGATTATTTCCATAAATTTTATGAAAAAGAGATGGATTGATTGTGTGAAAGATGATATTGGTAAGAAACGAGTGAATGTTGGTATAACGGATAGAAGAAGCGTACATATTGCGCCGATCCCAAATTATAGGGAACAGGACAGGCAGATGGTGATAATGTCTTTGACGTTTCTTTTATACCCACTTTAACTGACAATAATTCCTAAGTTTGCGATTTTTTAATCTTAGGCACGGTTATTATCTATAATTCGAGCTATAGAAATAACGTGGAAAAAAAAACGAGCAAACATAAAAAAACCGGTTTAAAACCGGTTAACCGGTTTTTTCCTCTCATAACCGAAATAAAAACCGGTTTTCATTTTGCCACGGTTTTGCATTCCCTAATTAGGAACTGTAATGTCGATTTTCGATCCGCTGGGGTTGCTTAGTCCATATACAATCACAGCAAAAATAATGTTGCAAGAATTGTGGAAAAAGAAAATCGACTGGGACGACTCTCTGCCCGAGGAGGAAGCTACGGTATTTAGCGAATGGCTCGACGATCTCGAGTACGTAAGCAACCTCCGCCTGCCGCGATACTATGGTGGGCAACATAGCGACAATGTACAATTACACGTATTTTGCGATGCAAGCGAACAAGCGTATGCCACGGTCGCATATTGGCGTTATAGGGATCGCGATAAAGGCATAAGAGTTGTAATGGTCGCGGGAAAAGCTAAAGTCGCTCCAATGAAATCTCAAAGTATACCGCGTATGGAATTGCAGGCTAGCTTAATAGGCGCACGATTGGCATCGGCAATCATGAAACAGCATAACATTAAAGCCAAAGTTGTCCTATGGAGCGATTCCAAAACGGTACTTCATTGGATTAGAAACGACTCGGCCAAGTACACACCGTACGTGTCACATCGTCTGAGTGAGATCGCGGAGCTAACGAGCATCGACCAATGGCGCTGGGTGCCAACGGCACACAATGTCGCCGACGATGCAACGCGGTCGGGTAACACTCGGTTGAAAAGCAGAGATAGGTGGTTTACGGGCCCACCCTTTTTGAGGGAACCTGAAGATTTGTGGCCACAGGAAACCAACCTAGAACTGACTCAAGACGATGAAACCGAAGCACATATAACGCATGTCAATACGGAACCAGCCCTTGTCGATTTTAAAAGGTTCTCGTCTTACGAACGTCTATTAAGAACCATGGCTGTCGTATTAGCGTTCATTGACAAGTGCAGACGGCGTGCTACCGGCATAACCGCGAAACACATTAAGGAAGCTGAGCGCGTGTTAGTCAAAGAAGCGCAAAAAGATAGTTTTGCAACCGAATTACAAAAGCTTCACAAAGACAAACACGTCGATCGCTCGAGTCGCTTGCACAAGTTAGATCCCAAAATCAACGAAAATGGGATTCTCGTGTTAAACGGTCGCATTAACGCAGCTACGGTGCCAGATTGCATGAAGGAGCCGCCCATACTTGATGGTGCACATCCTTTGGCACAGCTGCTTATTAAGCATGAACACACGAGCCAGAGTCATGTAGGTAGGGAACAGATCGTCAACACCCTGCGACAAAAATATTGGGTATTACGTTTAAGGCCAATGGTAAAGACGATCCTACGGCAGTGTGTTACATGTAAAATGCGTAGGGCAAATCCGGCTATACCAGTAAAAGGTAATCTACCACAAGTCCGTCTTGGTACACACACGAGACCGTTCTCTCATTGCGGCATAGATTGTTTCGGCCCCATGTGGGTGGCAATAGGCCGACGTAGGGAGAAGCGTTGGGGTATGCTCTTCACTTGTCTCGTCACAAGAGCCATTCACGTGGAGTTAATAGCCAGTTTAAGTACCGATTCTGCCATAATGGCCTTGAGAAGGATGGCGGCACGCCGGGGATGGCCGCAGAAGTTCCTCTCGGATAACGGCACCAACTTCCACGGCGCTGAGGTAGAATTGGGAAAGGCTTACCAGGAATGGCTGCCAGAGATGCAGAACTACACTCTTGGCAAGCAAGTGGAGTGGCGATACATTGACCCGGGCGCACCGAACCAAGGCGGAGCGTGGGAACGCATGATTAAAACCGTTAAGTCAGCGTTGTATATGCTATTGCATGAGCGAGCTCCTAAAGAGGAGGTCTTGGCCACATTAATGGCAGAGATTGAGAACACAGTAAATTCGCGCCCACTCACACATGTCCCAGTAGAACCAGATGACGCTGAGGCGTTAACGCCTAATCATTTTTTGTTAGGAACAGCGACTGGACTACCGTTTGTAGGGGAATGTGAGGTGGCGGATAGGCAGACATGGCGTGCTGCTCAAGCTCTGGCCAATATGTTTTGGGCTCGCTGGGTTAAAGAGTATTTGCCCACGTTAACGCCGCGAGGCGATGTTAGGAAAAATCACGATAACGTCAAAATTGGTGATGTCGTTATCATAGCGGATGGATCATTGCCACGTAATGTTTGGCCCCGAGGCCTCGTCGAACAAGTTTATGTAGGGCCTGATAACGTAGTTCGAAGCGTGGATGTGCGGACGCACGGGGGGATCTTTAGGAGACCTGTTAGGCGTCTTATTGTCCTGCCCATTGATAAGGGCTGCGAGGTTCTTCGCCGGGGGGAGAATGTTACGGACAATGACGTCCATTAAAGTAAATTGTTAGGTTTAGGTATTTAGATTGATAAGAATGAATTTCAATAACATATGTTAAGGATCCCACAGCCATGATAAGAATGATAAGAGCTTACGACTACGCAAGCTATTTATAAACTCGGTGGGCGGGGCTAGCGCTCTGATTGGTCGACGCATATTTTAAAGCAAGCAAAGGCGGCAGTACCGAGCGAGAGCCGTTTGCTCATTCGGAGCAGTAAATAAGCTTATGTACATGATTTTCTCGACCATAAATTGTTGTTTTGCCATAGAGCCAGCCCTATGTGGTATTGTTTGGGCTTTATATCTTTGTTCTCAAAGATACTAGGGTGCCGAATTCATATGAAAGGCACGTAAGGATTCACAGGTAAAAAAGTTATGGGCACTTGAAAATTGTTTTGTTGTATTATTGGAATAAAGAGTAAATGGATGCCCTAGCCTATTGTTGCATTGTTAGATTATCAATAGGTACTAAGATATAAGTGAAAATGTAAACTTTTTTGTAATTCTGTGTATTTGACTAAGTTAAGTGTAATGTTTGAATTGTTACTAACTTAGGTACTTTGTATTAAAGCTAAATCACTATAGAAATGTATAAAATTAGGTATTTTTACATAATGTCGAACTTGACATGTTTTTAGCACCGGATCACCCTTGACCGTTTTCTCTTACATTGTAATCTGTCGGATAGGGACACCTACGTGGAATAGAGAGGGATGTCATTATAGTTTGACAAAGATAACTATATGGGTTAGAGGAGTGTTTCCGGGAACTGAGGATACGAGTAGCGATTTTGTCAAGGAAATTTAGGACGACGCTTTGACTGACCAATAGCGTTTGACCAGGGATCAGGTGATGTTGCTGATTTGTTCCTATTGGTCAGTTTAGTGTTTTTTACTCAGTATCCACGTAATATGTCTGGGCGTGCTAAAAACATCAAGTACTAATGGAAAATGTATGCAAAATGTTCCGTGTTCCATATTTGTTCCCTGTTCGTAAAATATTCGCTAAGATTATCACAATTGTCATTAAGTACCTACTGACTGTTTAGTTGTCTTTGTAATTTGTAACCTATGGAAATACAGTCTACCTTGTTTTTAAACCTTGGAAAGGAGTTTTATTGAATCTGGAAGAGTAGAACCCCACAAAGTCTAAGGTTCCTTACTGCGATTTCTTTATTATTATAGTTAATGTTGTGTGACGTGGCCGTTGAACATTCTTTATACGTTAGTGGGTACAAGTACAGATTGGTGCAATGGTGTCATGGAGCACCTGGTTTTGTACCCTTGTGTACCCTTCAACGTCCAAGTCACACAACATTAACTATAATAATAAAGAAATCGCAGTAAGGAACCTTAGACTTGTTACGACTTTGTCTAGATTTCATTACTTTTTAGAGATAAATAAGCAGCTCCATCGAGACTTGGCTAGTTTTTTACAGAATGTTTTTGGTGGGATTTCACTTCTTTTTGTAGAACATGAAGCGGCCCACCAAGTTGAATATTTTTTGTAAAGGCGGTATGTCGATCTCTAATAGTTTGGTTGGGCTCTTGTGTTTTCTAATCAGGGGTCACCAGGTACTCCAGATCTTCGATCATCCTAGTTTTTATAGTTTTCCCTTTATGTGGCCATTAAACCCTAACTCTGTACCTTTCAGCTCTCTGAGTTTATGGGAAGTACTAGTTCTATTTTGATGATCATGAGTGAGTGAGTGAGTGAGTGAGTGAGTGAGTGTCATAAATGCGAAACTTTGCTTTCGCTTAACTTCGGAACTAAATGACCTACAGACTTGAAATTTTGGATTTTAAGTATGTTATTATAGCTTACTGGATGACGAAAATTTCTGCGTTCTGGTCTTATCCAGAGGTTCTCAAATAGGGGCCTCAAAATGCGGCGAAATTGTTCCAGTAAAGGATGGTAGGCAGTGTTTGCTTCGCCCTCGACTTGGTGGGGGCACTGCCGTGGCCCCCGATTTAGTAAAAAAAATAACTTGTGGAAATGCGTAAGTAATAGTGGTAATAGTTGCCGCAACATACAAGGTGCTTGTCAACAGAGATATTCATCGTGCTATGGTCAGTGTTTTTTTCAGGAAAAAATCTCCAGGGGGCGGTTAAGAGATATGGGGGGGCGGAGTAGGGTAGGAGAGCCTTATGGGATAGCGTTAGAGGAAAAGGGATTGCAATATTCTCGAAAGTGTGTCGTTCTTTCTAGGCGCTATTCTGGTTTCTGATTGGCTACTTTAATATGTCATGCACTACTTAGGTAGGTACATACTCAATTCCTGATTGAGTGCCACGCAAAGAAATTGGATATGCGCGATTGTAGGGATATTCCTCGCTAATATACGTAAATCTGCTGTAGACGTGCGAAATTGAGCGAGCGGTAACCTATTGCTATTGATTAAGTTCCAAACGCCCCGGGGGGGGGCAGTAAGGCTACTCGAGTAGTACCTGAAAGAAACATTGGCTATGGTTTCCTCAGTATTTGTTTGTTTATTTATAATCACTGGTCGTTTCCCACTGATATTCGTGACGCACACTCGCGAGGCGCCGACAGAATATCAGCGTTGAGGTACCCCACCTCAACATTAGGCTGAGTCGGCCGCCTTTTTCTTCAGATACGCACAGATTGGATTTTTATTTATATTATAATTTGCTGTTCTGTTATTTTTTGTTGTTATTTGTGTGTTTCTGGATAAATAAATTCATTTTCTTCTTCAGTATGTTTTCTTGCACTGAAGGCTCAAGCCTTTTTTAGAATTCGGACCCAATACCTTCGCTACGGCATCGACATCACTACCACTGAGTTATGATCGTCTTCAGCCAAAAAAAATAAGCTACCAACTGCTTTTACCCCTTTTAGGGTGAAAATAGGAAGTGGTGATTAATTAAAAGAGCGCGTGCTAGTCTATCCCTTAGAATAAGGTAGTAGAAAATTCTAAATCTATGCTCTATACACGTAACAGCTAAGCGCTCGTGTACACGATGCCGCCGCCGCGCCGCCACCGCGCCGCCGACGTGCTTATATGCTGTGTATATGCGACGCTGCCGCACCGCCACCGCGCCGCCGCCGCGCCGCTTCCGCAACGTTGTCTGCCATTATTTAATTGAGTTATTCCATTGCCAGCCGCCAACGAACGTACAACACGTGTCGTCTCCGGAGCTAGCAATGTATTACTGACAACTGCATAGTATGCTGTAATCAAGCGGCGGCGGCGCGGCGGCGCGGGCGGCGCGTATACACAGCATAGAGGCGCGTCGGCGCCGCGGCGGCGCGGTGGCAGCGCGGCGTCGGCATCGTGTACAGGAGCGCTAAATGTTTATATTTAAAGTAAATAGTAGTTAAATAAATAAATAAAATAGATAAATAAATAAATATCCTGGGACATGCCTCACACACGGTCATCTGATCCCAAACTAAGCAGAGCTTGTACTATGGAAGCCAGATAACTGATATAATACATATACTACTTTTTGTTTGTAAATACATACTTCATATTTTTTTTTTTTTTTTTTTTTTACTGTTTATAGGCCTGTGTTTGACCCCAATCTCACCATGGTAAGTGATGATGCGGCCGAAGGTGGTAAGCACACAAAGCCTAGAAGGAACTGGCTCTCAAGTGCAGCTATCGGAACACACCGATAGGTGCTTGGCGACAGATTTTCAACTTGAGGGTGGTAGCCAGCCAGGAGGGTACTACAAAGTACACCGTGCCATGGTTTCCTCACGATGTTTTCCTTCACCGAAAGCTCAAGCTCATTGTAGGATTCGAACCCGGGACCTTCATCTCGGTATCCGACGTCACTACCACTGAGTTATCATCGCCTTAAACATAATTACACCCAGACTCAGGACATACAGACATGTTCATGCACACAAATGCATGTCCTGTGTGGGAATCGAACCCACGGCCTGCGGCGCGTAAGGCGAACCTTACCAACTGCGCCAACTGGCCCGTCAACCTACCTAATAGTCGTAGTAGTAGTAGTAGTACCTAATAGTCCTTAACTTATTAGTTCCTAGATATTATTTACAACAGTAACATTATAGTTTTTTTTACTGGCAATTATAGCAACATTATGTCAATGTCAAGTTTAGCTAGTAGCATTTCAAATAATGTTGCCTTCAGTAAAAAAACTTGTATAGACCACAGATTACTATAAGTATATTAGTAGCTAGCTAGTATACGGAAAACGAAGTGATTATCAGGGTTGGATTTCGTAGTATAATTATACCTCAGAGTATATAAATACTACGTACAACAGAGGGACAGCGCCCATACTTCAAAAGTTACCACCGTAACTCGCGCAAGTACAGCGCCGGTGGTGAGATTGAGGTACTAATTGCTATTCTTGGTACGTAAGATATAAAACTGACTACAGCAATGATTGTTTTTCAGTAAATGACAACAGATGACACTGTTGAAAGAATGTAATTTTAAAGAACAGTGGGCACATTTGTAAAAGATTTTGTTTTTGTGTAAGAGAGGTAGAGCGTAGTATTTACTCGCACAAAGGCTTTTTCCCAAACTACTCCATACCTTTGTTCAAAAAAGATAAGAATTCCATACATTAAGTGCTAAACTAATCCAAAGAATTATTATTATGTTATTCAATTCTAAAAATACTGATTTTAAGTTGCATCTTACTCCACGGGAGTGACAATTCCCAAAATACTCTAGCTATTGTTCATCAACAATTCGCAAACTCCTCCATCGAAATTATCGAATTATTACTAAATATTAAGTTGCATTATACCACATAAGATGTTACGAAGAAGTCATAGTATTTATAATCATAATAACAAAATCATGCTGACTAAACTTTTCTTTATATTGTACTAGCTTCCGCCCCGTGGTTTCACCCGCGTTCCCGAGGGATATATTATTTTCCCGGGATAAAAAGTATTCTATATGTTAATCCAGAATATATTCTATCTGTATACCAAATTTCACCCAAATCCGTTCAGATAAATAAATCTAAGCTTGTTTTGAAAAGAGTAGACTGAATCTATATTTAATAAGTAAATAAATAAATGGCAAACTTAAGCAGACCAACCCCCACAAGCAGCACCTGTGCACAAGTATGACGCGTGTGGCAGCCATCGCCCTCCTCGCCATATTGGAGGGAAGTGAGCCGTCACACGACGCCCGGTAGTATTAGAGTCAGACTTTCCATAAGTGCCTGCGAAGGTCTATTTGAATAAATGATTTTGAATTTTGAGATGTTGAAGCATGATTGAGGGACAAACATCCAAACCCACAAACATCCAAAATTTCACGTTTATAATATTTGTGAGATGAGATTAGAGTGACTAGATTTACTCGCTTTTCCCGAACTCTGTCTCTGTTATCTAGTCACTTAAAAATAAATTTTATTCAAATATAATACTAGGATAACATAAGCTTGAAGGAGTTATCTCTAATACCTCCAACAAAATTGGTAAAAAACCTGGTTCAATTTTTTCCCAAGTTTAAAATATATATATAGGATACCCGGATGGGCGTCGAGCGCCACTCGTGAGTTAGTGTAGATGTTAATAGAGATAGTTGACTTTTTTGTATTTTTGTTGGTAATGAATAAACTAAAAACTAAAAGAACGATTTAAAAAATGTTTCACCAGTCGAATCATATTGTCATTTATCACTGAGTGACATAATTGGTTACATAGGATATATTTTTTTTTTAATTGGGAACACTGCGATATTTCCAAAAGACCTTGCTTGAAACTGCAGAATGAAAATATAGTCATTTATATTTGCACACGAATTTCCGATCACTCTGGTGAGAATATAACTGTTAGTATTCCATTTTGTTCGTACGCCTACTTGAGGGCGCAAGGGTATTGCTTGCACCCGGGCGCTATATAGGTTAGAGCCGGCCCTGATTAGGAAACGATGAAAAATTGGTCAAGATAGCAATTTCTAAATCTACTATAAGTTTTAAAAATCACTTTAATACCTAGCGAGCGAAGCGTCTCCGTTTCAGCTTGGACAAAAATGCTTTCGAATGTATGTCCAGGTCGCATTTCTCAACCGATTCTCCAGAAATTTTGTGACCAGGTTCAGCGATTTACGAATGGCTTTAATCCTTTTGTCCATATAAAAGACTTATTAATTAAGTTGTTCTTATTTGATATTTTGTTGAATAAATGAAACCAAGATAACTTTTTCAGCACTAGATACAGATTTAAGCCCATAAAAACAAATGAAATACAATTGGGATGACACTGCACATTGTTCTTTAAAAAAAAAACATAGTAGATTTCAAAATATTTAGACTATATTTATTTACATTTGAAGTCTCTGCTTATTAGAAACAGCTTATTATTAGATTAATATTATTATTATTTCATTGTTTTGATTTTAGGTGATTAATTGAAATAAAAATAATCGACGCTTAGGCCATCTATGTAAGATCGAAAGATTTAAATAAAATTACATAAATTGCAAATATTAAAAATACGAGTTTTAAACATTAATTTGATTAAATTATGTAAATAATTATCATCAAATTCTATTTCCTTGCAATAAAGCTCAATAAAAAGTAATTTAATAGCGATTTGACTAAGAATTATTTTTCAATCAGTCCATACGATGTTTGTAGCGACATCTTTACGTGTGAATTCTACACTAATTATAAAATGTATGTGATTGACCAGACATGATTATACTATTTGTACCACATTTGTACCATAATTTTGTGATGTGTAGTATGTAGTATCGTAATGCCATTATACTACGCGAAAATACCATAATTTTACCTTTAGGTCGATTGCTACTGTAATTGGTTGAAATAAATTAAAAAATATTACTTTAATTACGAAATAAAGTTGTAATCGTTGTTGTAGTTGTAGTAAATCGCTCTATTGACTCCTGATACTTTCATGCAATGCTGTGAAAGAAAGTAGATGTACCTAATGTGTATTGAATTTATTCCATCTGAGGACATGCTATGTCGTGTCAATGCCAAAGGCGAAGTTCCGATTGACGAATTGGCTGAAATAAACATCTACTTGCCTAAATTTGGTTGATTTGTATAATAACAATAAAGTTTTATTGTTATTGTACAAATCAACCAAATTCGCCTTTGGCATTGACACGACATAGCATGTCCTCAGATGGAATAAATTAAATTAAATTAATATAAAAATTATAAATATAAAAATAAATTATAATAAATAAATAAATAAATTATAATAAAAATTAATTCAAATAAAAATGCATTTGGAAGGAAGTTTTAGTTAAAACTTCCTTCCAAATGCATTTTTATTCTAATTCATAACAAACTGGACGAAAAACGCGAAACGTAGTATTATTTTCGACAAGTAGTATAATTTTATTTTCCATACACAATAATTTTCTGAGGGTCTGCTGAATCCAACCCTGGTGATTATTATACTCTTTCTTTGGTATACGGCTCATCAGAGGAAATCACAACTACGAAAGGGGATACTACGTATGAGGAAATGCTTAATCGAGGTTTATCTAGCCGCTAGCGACGGAAAAATCGGACAGAAAAATAATGGTTTGCACGCACATCACAGACCAATGTGCATGCACCCTTTGTATCTTGAGTTGTTATATAATCCCTTTTTTATGCTTCGTTTATCCCGAAACATAATATATTCTCTTTGGCCCGAAATTCTGAACTGAACTGATATAAAGTTGCCTGGCAGCTGGCAGCACTTTTAATAAAATATGACATCGTCGTCGTTGATAAAAAGAGCAGCGGTATCATTTTATAATGCTGCACGTCTGCACCCGGGGACTAGGGCAATAACAGTTAGTAGCAATTATCGTAGCCTTTCATACTGTCGAGCTTATTCAGTTGCTCCTAAAGAAGTCACAAGGAAAATGGCATCAAAAACATTACCTCAAATATTTAAGTTCGTAGATCAGAATGTAGCATCCTATAAGAATCTTTTGAAGGAAGCTGTAGCAATTCCTTCGGTATCAAGTGATGCGAAATACCGTGACGAGTGTGTACGTATGGTGCACTGGATGCAGGATAAGCTGAAGGAAGTTGGTGCCACCACTGAACTGAGAGACGTCGGTTTCCAGACCCTCGATGGAAAGGAAGTTAAATTACCTCCAGTACTTGTCGGCGTATTGGGAAATGTAAGTTTATTTGCTTCTTTTTATATATTCAATTATCTTTATTTGTACTACTAAGCCGGCAAACAAGTTTACAGTTTTCCTGATGGTATGTGGTTTACGTAGCCTTTAACGCCAAGGGCGTTGCCGACCCTGCAATAATCTCTTGACACTGAATGGTGATGAAGCAGGGTTGAGAGGAAATGCTGTCATCAGCAGAAGGGATTTGTTTTGTACTACACTGTTATTTCTTCCTGGTTTGGGATATTTTTTGGTCAATTATTGAATGTCCATGTTTGTATTATATGGTTTAGGTTTATTGATACTACTTACCTATTAGCTGTATTTTAAAATGTATGGATAACTATTTATTTACTAAGGGCTCTTAATAAACCAGGGGCGTACCTACCCCCATATCTAGTTACAATCTTGCTTACTATTTAAATTCCCCATTAATATTATAATGTGAACAATATAACATAATTCATTTATAGGATCCCAAGAAAAATACAATTTGCATTTATGGACATTTGGATGTCCAACCCGCTCTGAAGTCTGATGGGTGGGACTCTGATCCATTTGAACTGGTTGAGCGTGATGAAAAACTCTATGGTCGAGGGTCTACAGATGATAAGGGACCAGTGCTTGGATGGGTGCATGCTATCAATGCGTATAAAGGCATTGGTGAAGAGGTGTGTACTTTCTGTTTCTTTTAAATCTTTTAAATTGTGTTAAATAACTATTCTGTATGCATTCTTCAATTTGTTACAGCTACCAGTGAATTTGAAATTTGTTCTTGAATGTATGGAAGAATCTGGTTCAGAAGGTCTTGATGATCTTCTCATGAACAAATTGAAACCTGAAGGTTTCTTTGATACAGTAGACTATGTCTGCATTTCTGACAATTATTGGTTGGGAACAACTAAGCCCTGCATCACTTATGGTTTACGTGGAATCAGCTACTACTTTTTGGAAATTGAATGTGCAAAGATGGATCTCCATAGTGGAGTATATGGTGGAACAGTCCATGAAGGTAAAATTTGATATTTAATTGAATTCCAATTACATCAGATAACAGAAAATAATCCTTTGGCAATGTACACACAGTGTGCTATCTACCTGATAAAGGCTTAAACAGATTGCCATGTTATACAAGACTTTGTTGCTGACTGACTAATTACACAACTAACTTATCATCAACATTGTAATTAATTTCATAATCTTTGTATTACTGTCATGAACCTTTCGAGTTTCTCCCATATTCAAAGATAACAATAATTTTCTGAAATTTCTTTAATGAAATTATTATTGCCCAAAACTAATATTCAATCTATCCTTTATTTAGAGATTGTGGATTGATATTTGACATTACATTTCATATAAATAGTGTTGTAAGTTAGGATATAATCAATCATCATGACAAAATATTAGTAGGACAGTAGGATAGGAATTAATTATGCTGAATAATCATCGATAAATAAATTATGATGTGCTTATTTATAAAATTCCAGCGATGACTGATCTTATTTACCTAATGAACGAGTTGGTTGACAAAGATGGCAAAATCTTGATAACTGATATCTACAAGTCTGTGGCTCCATTAACAGAAATTGAGAAGAAATTGTACACATCAATTGACTTTGATCCTGAGGCATACAGGTACATCTTTTAACACATTCTATGCCGAGAAAAAACGCAGTTTCCTGTCTGTGTGTTGACATAATTATTTCCATAAATAATGGCTCAAATTGACTTTTGTTATAACCAAGTAACATTTTAGTAAAAGATGAAAGCATATAAGCAAAAAAACAATTTAGATAATTTTAAACAGATTATGATTTTTAATAGGCCTAAAGGGAAACTTCGCTGACGGTCAGCACTGACCGCATTGGCAGAGAACGTGTTAATAATAATTTATACTAGTTGACCCCCAGGGTTTCACCCACATAAATTATTTTTGTACATAACCCTAACTCTATCTGGAATAAAGGTTGCCTAAGTTTTTCCTTATTACATCAGTTATCTGCCAGTGAAAGTACCGTCAATATCGGTTCAGCCGTTTCGGAGATTAGCCAGACAAACAGCGAGACAGAAAAAAATATGGCTTTTTTATTTTTATATTAAATAGATGTAATGTTTTCTTTCGTCTCTTTTCAATACCTACATTATTTGTATGAAATCAACCTATTTGAAATATGTATGATCCTGTTGTGCTAAGTATTGAGAACTGAAAATGGTCATCATAATAATCTATACATATAAAATGCTTTGTCCTGAATGACTGACTGACAATCAACGCACAGCCTAAACCACTGATCGTAGAGACCTGAAACTTGGAGGGTGTGTTCTTTGTATGACGTAGGCATCCGATAAGAAAGGATTTTTCGAAATTCTACCCCTAAGGGGGTGAAAAACGGGAGAAAAGTTTGTATGGGACAACGTGATTCCTTGGTCCGATCTACTTCAAATTTTGCATAAACATTCCTTAACAGAATTGATAGAAGACGTGTTTCGTATTTTATTGAAACTCATCGCCTAACGGGGTTAAAAAGGGGTAGAAAGTTATTTTAGGGGTGATTTGCATCGAAGTTGATATCAATACTCCTTAGTACTTTTGATTTAATTACATTTTATTTTGACACATGTTTGAAAACTCAATTCGATTTTCACAGATTACAGAATAAGGCAGATGGAGCGCCCGAAACACGGGAGAGGCCAAAAAAGCAAATAAAAATTGTAAAACACATACCTGGTATTCGCTTTTGAATTTGTATTTGGTTGTTTAAAAAACTTTATTTAACGAAAAAAACTTTCGTTTAAGAGTGCGTATAAAGCAAAATAACATATCTTAGAATTGAAGTAAATAATATTTAAATGAAAAAATATTATAATATGGGTATTTTCATTATATACGCGAGGGTTCTATCTGAGCAAAAACATAATGGAATGAAAATTCCTCGATAGAAAAAAAAAAAAAAAAAAAAAAAAAAAAAAAAAAAAAAACATAAAGCTACCTCTAATAATAATGAATTTTCGTTTTTATTCGTTCATGATGTATCTAATTGAGACAAAAAATCGATAAATAATATCACTAACGTATGAGCTAGGGCTACTACTAACGATTTTTTTAAATATTCTATACTTTACGTGTTATTTAGATAAGAAGCACTTAGTTCATTTTTGTTCCGCGAAACACGCTATCTCCGTCTCATGCCACGCGAAGATTAGACATATGTTTGTTTTATCTGACATTGCCATATTTTTCTGGCTTTATACGCACTCTTAAATAAACTTTGTGGTTTTTTGGCCTCACTCCCGTGTTTCGCGCGCTCTATCTGCCTTTTGTTCAGTAATCTGAGCCGATTTTATTCAAAAAACTTGGTACTCTTTAAAATTGGAATTTCAAACATAAAAGAATATTTAAATCGGATTAGAATTCGAAACAATTTTTTTTTTGTTCTTGGATATTTGAATGAAAAACTTACCTTTGGGACTTTTTGGCGGGAACTTGCAGAGTGACGTTGTGTTTTCATTTTTATTTTCATAAATTCGTGTATTTTGAGTTTTATTGCATATTATCGGTGATATTTTATCCAATAAAGATCAATCCATGTGCACCAGTGAAGTGAAATGAAATGAATCATGTGTATCGTGACTTTTCAAGTTGTCTCAAGAAGTCCGTGAAATTTTTTAGTTTAATGACCACCATTGTACTAAAACATGACTATTATGGACGGTGACTGACTGAGGACTATGTGAAAGTAATTTATTGTGACTAGAACTTATAACATAACTGGAAAATGGCAAAATACACAAGCCATATGACGCCAACATCTTAAAAAAAAAACTAACCTTTGCCTTGATTTTCCTTCGAAAATTCCATGGAAATCTCTTCGATTACCTACTTAGCGAATATTTGCGATTGCTGTATAATTTGTTTGGAAGTTCATTTCGCTATTTCATTAGAATATTTTCAGTGTAGTTAATTTAAGTTTTTTTCATTTGTTGTTATCATAATTAAATAAGATTCTTTGAGTTTTATTTATTAGTGTATAATATTGGTTTTTAGTTTTAATAGTAAAAATATTCGGGGTGATTTGCATCGAAGTTGATAGCAATACTCCTTAGTGCTATTGATTTAAATATTCTTTTATATTTGACATTCCATTTTTAAAGAGTTTTGCATTGCACCAAGCTTTTATGTGATTTCAACTTTTTTTGAATAAAATCGGATTGTTATTTAAAAAATTTTTGTCTGTCTGTTCCGGTTCATAGCTGATGTTATAAGGAGTAACTTAGCTACTTTTATTTTTGAAAAATAATAAGTGTTCCGCGCAAAAAAATTCAAACCGTACGCGGGTGAAACCGCGGGGGTCTGCTAGTCTATACTAATATAATAAAGTGGAAGAGTTTTTTTGTTTGTTTAAAAGGGCTGATCTCTGGCACTACGCGTCGGTTTCGAAAAATTCTTTCACTACCTAATAGAAAGCTACATTATCATCTACCTACATCATTACATTGTATATAATATTAGTTGAAACAATGAATAGTTTGACTCACGAGTCATGGGTCATATCAGTATTAATAAATATTATCACTGACACAATATTGCTATAAATAAACAAAGAGTTATTGACATTATGCTTTGTTACTTAGTCATTTCATTTACTTACATTTATTTGTCTCCATCCTGTTTTTGACTGATAAACTTTTTTCAGGAACTCTATATCAGCCCCTAAATTAGCACACAATGGTGTCAAAGAACAGCTACTTATGCACAGATGGAGGTATCCCAGTCTATCTCTTCATGGCATTGAAGGCAAGGAGTATAGCTTATTAGTTATTACAATCTGGTTGATCAATGATTAAATTAATAAATAATGAATATAATAGCCAAACATAGTCAGATTGTCCAAAAAATATATAAAAAATAAAACCTTGCTGAGTTTCTTGCCGGATTCTTCTCAGTCGAAGGCTGAGTTCCGAACCGGTGGTAACTTCAGTAAATGTGACCTTCATAAGTGCCCTTCTGGGGCCTAAATTGAATAAATGGCTTTGACTTTGACTTTGAATAGACAAGTTATCTAAAAATAAAAAAGAAACAAAAAAGCACCGGGTACGGGAATCCACGATTTCCGCCCGGGTGCCAGCCATGCTAGGTATCAATAATAAATTGTTATTAATGTTTACTATCAGGTGCTGCATTCCAACCCGGTGCTAAGACAGTCATTCCAGGGAAAGTAATTGGGAAGTTCTCCATTCGAATTGTGCCAAATCAAGAGCCCGAAGAAGTTGAACAGTTGGTGTTTGACTTTATTAACAAAAAGGTGTGTAAAAATACTTTGTTTAGTACAAAAAACAACTGTTTCATACAAAAGTACAGTGTCTCCTCGGCAAAAATATATGAAACAATTGTTTTTTTTTTGCGATTTTGAAGTTGGTCCCATAGTAAAAGTTGTTTGTTTTTATGAGTATTTAACGTGATTTCATATATTGTCGCATTGTCGTATCCACCCTGTATAATAAAACCTATTAAGTTTTTATGTAAGTAGAAAAAATAACTATTCTTATTTTTTCTAATAAAATAACAATATTTTGCAACCAAGTCGTCAAGAAATAAATTAACATGGCGGAAGCCAGTAGGCTAAACCTTATGAGATATATAAAAATTATGTACTATGGAATTGTAAAATATGTACAAAAAAGTCCACGATGTCATATGTCTATATCCTACGCATAACCCACAGAAACCCACTTTTACTTTTTGAACACATTTTTATGCAATCGAGATGTTTTATTTTTTGTGGGTTTTTACTAAGACGAAGTAATTTTGATATTTGGGCATTTATTTAGATAAAATTTGCTCTTTACATAAATTTATCATCATTAATATTTTAGAAGGTATCACAGACTTACAATTAACATAAAACTAGGTATATTCGCGATACTGACACCACATTACTTGTTAGTACTTACATTGCACCCGTGCGAAGCCAGGGTGGATCGCTAGTTATGTATAAGAATGCATTGGTTTTATAGTTATAATAATGGTAAAAAATATAGCCAATATAGTCGGATGGTCCAAAAAATTGTTAGAAAGTGTAACCTTGCTGAGTTTTTTTGCAGGATACTTCTCAGTTGAAGGTAGACTTCCGAATCGGTGGTAACTTGAGTCAATTTGACCTTAATAAGTGCTCAACTAGGGCCTAAATAGAATAAATGAAATGGCTTTGAGTTTGATGATGAATAGTTGTAATGTCCAGTGGGCAGCGCGAGGGTCTCCGAACAAGATGCGCATCACGGCGAGCAGCGGGCGCGCGTGGACCGAGAACCCCGACCACCCGCACTACCAGGCCGCCGCGCGCGCCACCAAGCTCATCTATCAGGTAATACCTACTAATAACTTACTTATTACTGTTGCATTTTTACTTATCAACAACACACACATCTCCACACTGTATATGTTTTTTAATTGAGACGGTACGCAAAACATCTAAACAAAGAGTAGTTATACAGAAAATCTGTCTAGTTTTACATCTATACTAAATAATAAGCGGAAGAGTTTCTTTATTTTTGGTTTGTTTGTTTAAACAGGATAGTCTCTGGAACTACCAGTCAGATTTGAAAAATTCTTTCACTAAAAGGAAGCTACATTATCCCCGAGTATTATAGGCTACTTTAAATCCTGGGAACGCAGGTGAAACCGCGGGGGACAGCTAGTTTTTGATAAAGTTGCGTGTATGCCTGCAAAAATATTACTTCTACAAAAATCTAAAATATTCTGTTCAGCTGTCGGACTCGGAATACACCTATTAGAGCTTGGCGACTGATTTTCAACTTGAGGGTCGAAGCCAGCCAGGTGGGTGCTACAAAGTACCCGGCACCTTCGTCTTGGCATCTCTTTCCATATCTTTATTATATAATCTGGTCCCAAACTAAACAGAGTTTGTACTGACAGACAACTGATATACTACATATACATACGGAATAGTATAATGTATCAATTGAATTAAGTTTGGAGCAACCAGCTGCTACTGTTTTTATGCTAGTTTGAGAAGGTTTTTCTACGATTGTTAATACATTTTCCTCTGTTATGTTTAGCCTTAGTTGTAACGATTCTACATTATTTTTGCCTTGAATTCAATGAAGCTTGTTACGAGACAATAGTGGCATGCGTCATTATTTTCTAGTTTGCTGGCATGCAATGATTTATTTTCATACATACTTAAATAATGCTTGAGTGTGTGTATTGCTGCAAAACGGTCAACCATATAATTGAGGTCGAACGCAAGTTTATTGAAAGTTCAAAAAATACCTTTTATTTAAACTAATCTACGATCTTTGTATTTTAAGTGAAAGTAGTCGGCAACCCTAATCGATCTTTCGACATTTTATTTTTTGTGATAATCATCGGATTTATATTTATGTTCGCTTCGCTTTTGCTATTGTAAATACACTGACGAGCAATACAAAAAAGCAACTAAGTAGCTTATCATGCAATATCTTGAAGTGAAAAGCAACATAAACTAAATGTACTTAATAACGCCTTAAAAAACACGAAATTAAAAAAAAAAAAAAATGTTTGTGTAATATAGAACCAAGTCCGTAAACAAGCATACAGCCCCGCTGATGGTAAGCGGTCACCGACAGTCACCGTAGCCATATAGACGCTTGCAACACACGGGGCATCACTCACGCGTTACGTTACCGACCATGCCCCCCTCCACAATGAGCTCTGGCAACCTTACTCACGCGCAGGAACACAACATAAAGTTATTTGGCTGCGGTATTCTGTAAGCTTGGCGTACATACTTCCCCAGTCGAGCGCTGCTTTCTGATTGAATAAACGCTACGCTATATTTGTTAAAGAACGAGTAATACAAAGAACTTTATGACTTAGGCACTTTGCAAGTGGCTTATTTTTTTAGTATCCTACACTCGGCGTCACAAAAATCGCACCTCGTCATAAATTCTCTTCAAATCACTTTTAATATAACACGAAGCGCTCGTGGTGTAGCATGATTAGCCGTTCTTAATCGATCGGCAAAGTAAAGCTACCACCGTCGTGGTCGGTACCTGGATGGGTGACCGCCTAGCGGTATTTCAAATCGAGCGTTTTCGTGCTTCGGAAGGCACGTACAGCCGTTGGTCCCGGTTATCACTTAATTGTGATAGTCGTTAAGCTAGTTGGATGCGTTCTAGGCGGCTTGAAAAATTCCAACAGTAGGTTGACCACTAGCCTACCTCCACCGATCCGCAGTGGACACGCGTGGTGGAGTATCTGCCCATTCCCTTTCACCCTCATTTGTCAAAGGAGGCCTGTGCTCAGCAGTGGGACATTATAGGCTGATGATGATGATGATGATGATGATGATTCAACAATGTATTATTGCTCGTCATCGTCAGTGTTGTTTGTGTCGTAGACGGATCCGGACATGTCCCGCGAGGGCGGGTCGATCCCGGTGACGATCACGCTGCAGGAGGCGAGCGCGCGCAACGTGCTGCTGCTGCCGATGGGCGCCGGCGACGACATGGCGCACTCGCAGAACGAGAAGATCAACGTGCGCAACTATATAGAGGGCGTAAGTTACACCTCCACACAAACATCAATCACCCTAACATATAATTAAGTTTCCTATTTTTTTATCAAATTTTGTTTCGAGTCTACTTTGTATTTTTTGACGCCGGGACACGCAATAGGTAAAATGCACAATTTCTAAATATCTTAATTGTTTTTTTTTTTAAATAAAAAAGTTAAAACATGCATGAATTTGGAAAATTCAATCCTCAATCAAATAAACAAAAAATAAGAGGAGTGTTCTTATTTAGTATGGAGTCTCGTGACGTCAAACTCGTGACGAGAAACTCGTGACGTCAAGATCCGTATCGCCATGGTAATTTGTATGAGATAAGTTTAAACATGGACATGGACAATGACGTCACTCGATTTATAATCGCTGTACCTTAGTAATTTTCTCAAATATGTCGAAAATAACATTAGCTAAGTTAATTTTTATGCGAAATACAGGTCGTTGTTTTGGTCAGCGACGAGCGACTCAGGGTCGATAATACAAATGATACTGGTGCTAAAAAAAAGATATAAAAAAAAAAAAAAAAAATAATAAAAAAAAAAAAAAATTGAAAATCATGTAATAAGCTAAAATGTAGACATAATACTCAACGGGAGTACGAGGGAGTAAAGGGGTGGGGCGATGGCGGCTTGCGCCTAGCTCTAGAATGTGCACGTGCCTAGTAACCATACTTTGCGGTAATTTTATTTCAAATTGAATAAGGTATTTCTCAACATATTTAGAGTATTTAATGGAATTAAGTCCATTTTTGGGGAATATATATTTTGTACTACCGCTCCTGGGTCGCTTGTCGCCGACCCAAACAACACCCTGTATAACTTATATTTAAAAAAAGAGCATATTCCCGACATTCCGGGCATTGACCCTATTGTCAGTGAGATCAGAACGTAAATGTTATGTAAAGAATCTAAGCTTGTTTTGAAATGAGTAATTGATGAGTTTATTGCTGGCTCTTCTCACGCAGCAAATGCAACCTTCCAAACCGGTATGAGAGTAGTAGAGTATAAGTGCATTAGAAGGTTTATTTGAATAAATAATTTTGAATTTACAAACCTCTTTTATACACAAACATGCGGCCCGCCTGATGTTAAGCGGTTACCATGGCTTATAGACGCTCGTAACGTTAGAGGTATCACACGCGCGTAGCCGACTCTCTTTTCACCTTCTTCAAGAAGGGATTAAAGAGTTGTTGAGAGAAGTCAGCGAAGGAGACAACATTTGGTATTATGCCTGGTCCCCACACCCTGCCAGCACAGCGCCTCCTCATGCTAGCTAGCTAGCTAGCTAGGCGACCTTACTCACCGCAAGAACACAACACCACATTACGGGCTTGAGTGGCTGCGATCTTCTGTAAGGTGGAGGTACTTCCCAAATCCCGAATTTTGAAAGGAAGAACCCGCTTTGCCCTACGTCTCGTAAAACACGCATATATTAAGCTTAATATTACTTGCAAATCCAAAGCTTGTATAGGTCACATGTCTGGCAACAATATTTGACCGTCATTGGTAGGACGTAAGTCACGTCGTTTATATTCAGGTCATGTATAGTATAATGTGACCCGTTAAACAATGGATATGAGTTGTCTGACAAATAATTCTATAGCTCATATTGTATTTATTTCTTTGTTTCAAAATGTATTATTACTGATTTTTCATCCCCTAATTTTTTGTCAAGCTTACATTATTATTAGCAACCATTTATAAATAAAACTTACGTGATTAAGAGTATTTTTGTTTTTTACCCACGTTTATTACCTTCAAGGTATTCAGTTTTCATGTGACTAAATATATGAAAATTCTGCGGTTTCCGGTACGGTTTTTATACGGGAACCATTCAACGTAAATGAAGTATGCTAGAAGTATTAATATGGCGTCGGCAACCAAGTCGTGCGGTTTATCACGTCGGGATTAATAAAATACCGTGGTGTTTCCTAATGATTTCACCAAATTATAATTTACGTGTTCTTATTAAATTGGTTTCTATGAATAACGCATGTATTTTGTTTTCAGATAAAGTTGTTTGCTGCTTATTTGTATGAAGTGGGCAAACTTCCCAAGTAGTCCATCCATCTTACAAGATTTTTTATCAGATGTATCAATGGTATTACTTTACCTAATGTACATTCCTACGTACAAGTACAATACAGTTTATCGTTTAAACAATTGCATAATACTTGCCCAATAAGTAGTGCCTTGTATAATTGTAAATTGGATATATGAATTTATGGTTTTTTTACATTTTTATATCGCTCAAATTCTGTAATGCTATAAGTAACTGTAAGCTGATAATCAGAACATAATAATAATTATAAATACATTTTTAAGGTACAACAAAACGTTTGTCACGACTAAGTATTATTGTGAAAAAATCTGTCTTTAATATTATTGTTAGTATTAACTTATATATTTGGCGTAATACATAGTTATCGTTTTCATTATTTCTTTTATTAAAATTCCAATAACACGCTCTGTTTTCAATAGTAACTCTCAAGTATCAATGAAACAACACTATTGTTGAAGAGATACACTAGAGATCTTGTTTCCAAACAAAGGTTACAACATTATTTCTGTTATGATGTAAACAAGTGAAATAAAATGCACCGATGCGACGAGAACTCTGCATTAGTGCCGATGAATATCGTGGCAAAGGACCTAAAATGAACTTGAGCTTTAGGCGAAGGTAAACATACTGAGGAAATCATATAATGGTGGCAGAATACTTTCTAAGACCCTTGTGGCTTGCTACCTCCCTCATGTAGAAAAACTGTCGACATAAACCTAACGGTGTGCTCTCCTGCAGCTGTACTGAAGAGCCAGTTCCCATCTAGGTTTTGTGTGCTTACCACCTCATTACTTGCCGTGGCGAGACATTGGTAAAACATAAGCGTATTCGTGGTAAAAAATGGTGTTGCGGAGCTCTGGAGATCTTTGGTGATGATTACGTACCTACGGGTCACCAACACGCTGGATGATGACACAAGCGATATTTCTTATAAGTTTAAAAATTGAATAGATCATGTCAGCGGAATAACTAGATAATAAACCGGATCTATGCAAAATTTTGACATTTTGTCTATCATTCTATTGTTGTTCAATCAGCTAAGGCCAGAAGAGGCGGCGGTGAGCTCGATCTTGAAATTATATCTATTAACGGAATCGTAAATGCCTTGACCCTCGACCGAAAACTTGTGAATGTCAATAACGCTTTCTCTAGATGCAGCTAATATTTTCGAGAGTAAGTATAAATATAACAAAGTTACTATAGAAAGCTATGTAGGACAAATTCTCCAAGTGCATACACACAGAGTAGTAGTAGTAGTAGTAGTACAGAGTTAATGATAGGTATACTTGGTAGTAGGTACATACAAGATAGGTCCATCGTATACATAGAGGTCCATATAATATAAGAACCCAACTCAGATGGACTGCGCTCGGAAAGCTACGGTAGGTACCTTCATACAGTAGTACCCAACTAATATGGCATACCGATGTACCTGCGCAGAAGATACATTTTTAAAGCGCGGGAAACGCTATTGGTCGGCAGCTGCCGCCATGTTAGCGCGAGTCGTGCGGAGGGGCGTGACTTGCGAGTGAGACGGAACTAACAGCTTCAGTGTATTATGAACCTTATAGTAATGACCTAAGGTTAATTGTAAGTTTTAAGCATTCTTTCGTTAATCTTCGGGGCCATACTTTCTTTTCTGTACGAACGAAGATTCACGACGTGCCATATCAGTTGTGTACTACTGCAGTGCTATTCTGTAAAGTTCATTTGCAATATCACTTCTGAATCCGCGATGAGATTAGAGTTTCATATTCTTAAAATCAGTGAGTTCGACACTAGCGCCACCAAATGATGACGGAAGTGAGATGAACTACGACAGGTGAGTATTTTAACGGTTTTCAGTAGGTTTTGGTATTCTGAAACATAATTCAGCGCCAAATCGAGTTGCGAGGTGAGTTGCGAGATGACTTTCGAGATGATTTACCTTTTACAGAATAGCATAGCTGTACTTCATACCACATTGGAACGGGCTATGCTCGGAAATTCCCCATGCGCCCGAGATGCCAACCAGTGGCGTAACTATACCATCTGAGGCCCGTGGCAAATTCATTGCATGGGGCCTTAGTAATAGCATTTTTTTTATGTATTCTTTTGGGTGCATGGAATAAAAATCCATATTGTACGTCCATGCTACGCGAAGATAGCACAAGCCGAGCCACGAACGAACAGAATTCGTTCGTTGCATTTGAAGCGATGCAGCTCAGAGTATATAAATACTACGTACCAAAGCTACGTACAAGATGCAGCATACATTCCAGACGGCGATCGACGATGTGACAATTCGCAATGTCAATACTGCGCTTGGAGAGGCTACGAAGAACCTGCCATACAATAATTAACCACTTTTTTTCGAAAGATAATAAAAGGTATAGTGGCCTAGTGGGTATCTAAATAAAAAATTTAAGAATCAATCAATACTTTTTATACAGCTTTGGTATTCTGAAACGTTTTTGACAGCAACCGACGACGACTCCGTTGTGACGGTTAGTCCGGGAGGTAGCGTTGCAAACACAAAAGTCATAGTAAGCCGGCTGACGTTGAAATGTATAGTTGATCTTATATGACTAATAAGTGAACCGACCGTCTGCTCAAGTAAGTGCTCAAGTCTTCTACATCCGTCATCAGCCACTCCCAGTAAAAAAAAAGACATAGTACGCCGGCTCAAACTTGTTTCATAAGTATTTGACATAATACTGAGCTGAAAAAAATCGTCTGCTGCATGGTGGAGGGGGGAACACGCGTCAGCTGCTCGCATGAATTTGTAAAAAAAAAAGTTTACCCCTGCCGTAACCTTCCAATCCTAAACCCACCGCGGGTGCATCGCTGATGCGTGGTTCACATATTAGTCATTCAAGATCTATTGAAAAAGATGGCCATCGATCGGCGTATTAATACTACCTAAAATGCATCAGTACCTCCCGGACTATTGCATGTCGAAACAATTGAATACTTGAATAGGTCAAAAGAATTAAAATGGGCTGGAAGGTGTATTGTAAACATCAACTGCGCTCTGCGAGTGGATTTCATTTATTTTAATGATCTGAGTCGTAATCCCAAGCTAAGCAAACTTATGATATGGAAACTAGATAAAGGCTAATTTTATTTCATATTTTAGTAAAATTTTAATGTACTGAATATACCAATTTTAAAGGTTTAATATGAAGGCTATTCATTGGTTTAACTTTATCTTAATATTACGACTTAAACTTCACAAAAAGAAAGCTAGATATAGCGCCCATATTTTGAAAATATTGAAACAACATTTTTTCACGAATAATGTTTAATAACATACTCGTATGTAAGTACATACTACTAAATTGACGAGGTATTTTTTTATAAGGAATAATAAAAATAAGCCAGATATCAAAGACTTCTATATAGAATTTGGAAGAATTTTAGCATTTCCAGTAAATAAAAATGCATTGACTTTGTAGTGCTGTGCACAATTTAATCAATGTTTATTTCAACAAGAATAGTTTAAGAATTACTCGCCAAAAGTCTCAACTGTTGAGCTTGACGACGTTTTTCCAAGATATCTTCATCATTGGCTGATTTAAGGATGCCCATAATATGACTTATCTGAGCTGCAGATATCTGAAATATGTATACCAACTCTGTAAACACTATAAAATTAGTATCATCATCATATTCTGTCACGAGATGTCCTCTGCTGAACTGGGCCTTTGTTTTTGACTGATTTCGACAAAGAACAGTCTTGGATTTATAATAAATAATTTGTAATAAAACATACTTACTTCAAATATCATAACATTACACAGAAACTATCATAAATGAAAGTGATCCACAAAGTGACAGGTTTTTTTTTATAATGGATACATAATACGACCTTAATAGGAGCTTCCTAAAATTAAACATTAATTAATTGACCAATTGAAAAATGTAGCACCGCACTACGAATGTATAGAGAATAGACCGCGACGACGGACGTCGTCGTCGTCAGCTGTCAAAAAAGAACAGAATTGCACTGCAGAACATTTGTGTTCAAAGACGTACTTATTTATCATAACATAAACCTTACATTTGCATAAAGTTGTATTTATATCAGATATTTCATAGGGGAAACTTCAGACATAATGGACGAAGATATTTTTAGACAAAATGTTACAGACTGCAGACAGACATCATAAGGATTTTACCTTATAATATAAAGTTCAATTTTACTTCTTGGCCATACAGGTTTCCTCAAGATGTTTTCCTCTACCTTGTTTTAGGCAGCGAAATAAATATAAGCTGCCGTTTTCGTTTTCAAGATATCAAGGGAATCTGCAGAGTATCTCAATTAAAAGCTCTGATGTGAGTATTATCTATATGGTATCAAACCAATACGATTGTTGAATGGTTGTGACCTTCCGAACTGCGGGGCTACCGCTTAAGAAAATGGTGATAAACTTCATTGAAATGGGCTTTTCTTTTCTGATATTCTATTTATATTTATTGAACATGTGAATATCAAACGAGTCAAGAAAGCCATGCGGTGACTCATCTAGTTACCCGCTTGAGGTCTTAATGTTATAGAACTGATAATGGGATTTCAATGAAGCCCAGTTCGATGAGGTTCATTACCATTTCCTTACGCGATAGCCCCGCTGAGCCACAGGGAGCGCGAATGAGAATTTGTCGCCAATCCAGGAAATTCCAAAGGACACGACCGGTTAAAAACCTTTTCAATACAAACAATTACGTGCGTATAATTTAGTTGGGTTTATCTGTAATTAGATAAACTATAGACCTAAATACTTTTATTGTTGATAATTTTCTCTTGCGTGGGAGTATGCGGGTAGAGAATTAAATTATTATCGGGTTTTTCGTAGGTAGTGTTTATGAAAATGTCTACTTACCTATTTTATTTATTAATAGTTTCAATAATATTATTTTTAGTATGTATTATATAGGCACCAATTATATACCTATGTGTCAAATGCAGAGAATGTTAGCGCTAGGAGTTCGCTTCGCTATCAAAATCGTACTGTTATGTGATCAATAACAGTTAACGGTTTTGATAATACGATTAACTTGGGAATTTGAGATGATATCTCAGGTAACATGTTTTTGAGTCTGTCTATTGTGTGGGCGATTTAGTAAAATGTATTTTCTTTTTAACATTACCTCCCGTTGTCAACGTCTGATGCGCGAGCGCATACCAGTTTACTATACTAACATAAAAGAGGATAGCGACCGGCCCTCATTCACTCAGTCCGTCTCCGAGTCTCGCTATAGCACAACGTAGTGTGCCGTTCGAGGATATCCATTTCAATACCGTGTTTAACTTTTGAAAATCCTCTTGTTGTGTCAACATAAAACGAGTCTTGTATCCACTACAAAAAGTCACAGAAGGAACAAAGAAGAAACTCTCGATCATTGTAGGACATCTATCGGTGAGTTGTTTGTTTTGCACCAGCTTTTTATGTGGGAACTCTATATTATTTTGTTAATTGTTTACGAACACAGCTGCATTTCGAGATTGGTTTTGGCTTTAGTAGTAAAACTTTCCAGTAGAGTTTGTTGTCAAAGTGTATAACCCCCATGCCTGCTAGAAATTATATTGTGTCGTGTGTTTATTCAACACATACTGGCCTGTCATCGGCTGGCCGCAGATTATCATGCACGCTTTCTAATTTACTATGACGAATTTTCGCAACTGTACGAGCTCATAAACATCCATGTCGTTGTAATTCGACGCACATACTGAGTAATTCTTGCTGTAAACAGACAGTTTAGTTAGATTTTAATAGAACACCTTTTTTAGCTCTTTTGGTACGCTGTATAACAAAACAAGTTGTTCTGTCTCATAAAAAATGGTTACCGGTCTTCGCTTAAAACGTAATGCAATGATTCAAAAGATACCTACATAAATAGGTGTTAGAATTAGGTAGAATAACACTTTTGATATAATCAAAAGTGTTATTCTATTTAAGGTATAAGTAGAGTCTCGAATGTTTTCATGTCATTTGTTGATGGTGACTGTGGCGTCCATCGCATGAACATTTACCAATATGAAGTTAAGTTAGGTTTTAAAACACTGTTACATCTTACGTAATGAGATAAGATACAGATACTTTCCTACCTAAGGCTCTTGGTCGAATTGGTTTTAGGTGATCTCACTCTAGGTGCTTTTTCTAGATAGTTGTAATAATTCTTATCATTTATTGTTAGACAATAGACACCCAGTCAGACATCCTCAACAAAACTTCATTAGGATCCGATACAAATTTTACCGTTTTTGTGCGTTTTCTTAGTCTATACTTAGGTACTCATTGGCATAAACATTGATTAATACTTTATTTTAAACTATGTTATTGTTATACAACTTTCAAAGTTCACTTCGGTCATCTATTCTCACATTTTACTTTTAGTCGATTCATCGCATTTTTATCTTCTGTGTTACAGCCTGCAATGGCAGTGGCACTGAAAAATTCATACTATAGTTTGATTTTCCATATCAACATATTTTTTATTTTATTTTCAATACCACATCTTGTATTCCGTCTGATCGCTATAAGCTCCACTGGAATTTTTGTGGTAGAGACAATTTGAACGTTCGAGTGCCTTACCACCTTAGTAAAGCGATAATAGCTCACTGGTAGCGAAAGGTCATATAGATAGGGTTTAAATCCTTTCAGTGAAAGAAAATATCTTGAGGAAACGATATCACGGTGGTAGAGACTTTGTCGTACCCGTCTGGGTGCCCACCAAGCACCTGTCCGCTTATCTGCTTTGACCCTATCGTCACTTACCATTGTGAGATTGTGGTCAACAACATACCTTATTCAAAGTATAAAAGAATAGTTCTAGCATAGAGTAATCGACAAAAAATATTTACCTGTCCAAATGGAGGAGAGCAGAGTCAAAGAATGAAAATAACCACGGCAAGCTCAATAATAATAGTTAATTGACTAAAGAAACTACAAGGTAGTATACTAATAAAATATACTAGGCTATATTGTTAAACGCATGTCATCTGCTGCCGAGCTAGGCTGTATACATACAGCATATACTGAGAAAATAATACCGTCAGAAAATAAAATGTAGAGTTTTTGTAAATATAGTAATTTACCCCCTTACTACAAAAATGGTTCAAAGCAAGTCTAGTAAAACGAGGTTTAACTTCATATAATCGGCACTTAATAAATGTAACAGGATTATATAACATAAAAAACCAGGTTTTCTTAAAAAATGTTTTACATGCAAGACTTGGTTTAAACCATTTCATATTATAAGTTGTTTAGGACTTAATACTTTCTTGGTACACAGCTATGGACGATAACGTACCTATATTACGTAGGTAACGTACCTACAGTTTTTCATAATTTGTATCCATTGGATGTCTAAACTGCGGAAGCAAAAACGCAGTGCCTATTTAACTCTAGCGATAAAATGGCCAGGCTGTTGTAAGCATTTCTGTCATTAGGTAGGTAATTATTTTAGCACTCTACGCTACGCAAAATCTATAATTATTCATAATTATATTCGTCAAGCTATGTGTTAAATGAGGACAAGTCATAAGTATAAGGTTGTGCCTTATTAATCTTTACTTTGAAGAAAATAATAGGTAGCAGGTACTGAAAAGTAGCGTACCTAAATAAGTGAAAATCGTAAATACTTGTACTTGTTTGTAGGTAAAATGTCATCTCTGTAGAAAGCTCTGGGTTGAAATAAAAAAAAAGCAGTGTATTGACAAATAAAGGAGAATGCGAACAATGAAGTCGATGAATAGGCTGGTTTTTTGCTCAAAATTTATTCGTATTTTTTACAAAACGACTGCCTTACGCTCTTTAGATTTGGCAATATTCTCAAGGGATTTACCTAGTTCTTTCAATGGTATTTTTTTTAAATAAAAAAAGCAGGTAGTCATCGCGCTCGCTTGCGAAATGTATGAAAAAGTTAAAAGCGGTATGATATCATGTCATTTCACCGAATATTTTACTAAATACATTCGGCTGAAAACGATTTTAACCATTTTGCATTTTACAACTTTTGGTTAATTTGTCTATAGTACTGAAATACATAGTGCGGCCGCCGAGAGAATGCGTTACTGACACCTGTTCATATTGGGCTAATCCTATTGTCATGGGATTTTCACAGGATGGTTAAGTATTTTCTTTGGCATAGTTTAATGAAAGTCCTATCTAATTCAGATCAGCCGTTTCCGTGATTTAGAATACATTATCTGGGCGGCTGCACTGTAGTAGGTATGCTTACATAAAATCATTACCAGGGGTCTTCATTACAAAAAGTATGGTATGTTATATTATGCAGAGCTATTTGGTATTCCGGTAGCACATTATTTCACGACGAGAATCTTATGCAAACGTTACGTAGGTGCCAAAGTTTTGTCTTCAATGCCTCTGAAAAATGACCAACTGGCACCTCGAGGCCGAGAGAAACACGGTACTGTAGAAACCGTTAGCTCAGCGGAGAATTTAATTTTGGTGATTGAATGCAACGCAGTGGGTTGTCGGGTCGAGTATAAGCTGCGTTAAAGATCAATTAGGTACATATAACTGGAAATCCTGAGATCCAAGCCTCATTTTTTTTGGACATGGGCCTATTATACCCTTTTTCTTAAACGACGTTTCTGTTTCGGAATGGGAACAGTGCTTCTATAGAGGGATTATCTACAAAATTCAATGGTAGATAGTTACGCTAGTCAGTTTACACTCGGGAAAAATCCTTTCTCTACAAGTAAAATCTACCTTTTAAACCAACAGAGTCATAATTCTACCAGTTTTTATATTAAATTTGATTTTTCCGAGATAGTATCATCATACACATTTATAAATAATCTGAAAATCCAGATTTGAAGGTATGACGGAATTTACCAATGGTAAAGAGCACGAAGTCGCTATGGAATAGCAACAATATCCATCTTGAAAGTAAAAATATTATTATCTTTAAACGAAAAATAGAACCATCTCTAAATAGGTCTGCAATTAATGTAGGAATTCTAATCTGACTGGATTAATTAGGCAGTAGTTACATATTTTGAATTAAATATAAGGAAACGTACCTATTCCATGTAAGCAAATATACATAATACAATCTATAATAGGTATATTAAAGAATTTCCTCAAGACTTCCGAACATCGGCAAGGTTCCAGTCTGGCAGCGTGTCCTCTTCCTATTTGTATAGTAATTTTGTTGTAAAACTTTTAAAGGGAAAAAGAGGTTTACAAAAGGTTTCCTATTTTTATCTACTGAGTACCGAGATAAACATTTTAAATAATACCTACCTAACATCGCAATAACACGATTCTGCGGTCCGGTTGTTATGTAATAAATGTGTCGAGGATGACGCGTTGCTTGACTTTCGCTGCAGCACGGCACCTCGGCTCCCCAGCTGGCGAGTTTCCGAGGGAAATCCGTGCTTATTGAATAGCGCCATTGTGTGCTCGTATCGCACCGGGATTCCCTCTGACGTCAGCGCGAGACGTGATCTCAGTGAACGAGTCTATAATCTGATAACGTCTAAAAGAAGCGTTAAGTGCTTATTACACCTTCCTATTTGTAGGATCCTAACTAGGATCCTAACTGGGATCGCTCTGACTAGGAAGCAGAAGCTGTTGTAACTGCGATTACACCTTCCTATTTCCTAGTTAGGAACCTAGTTAGGATCCTAAAAATAGGACGGTGTAATAGTTACTTTAGAAAATGATGTATTCGTGTTTGGCTATAATTATCATCTGTAGCATACACAATTATTAACGCTATGCACCTATGATAAGCTCGCAAATACCAATAAATAAGATGTTATAGCTTCTCTATTTTTTAAGGTCAGGCAAAACGTAACCATAGCAGTACTGATATTAAGCCTATTTCTTATTTGGGAATATTATTCAATTTATAATGATTTTAACGCATATTTTAAGCCAAATTAGATAAGAACCTTGCATTTAAAAGGTACGGTTCATTTCATCGAATATAACACATCGATGTAGGCATATCTATCGAGCGACATTACAACTTATAAGTAGTATTGACTGTCGCTGCGTCGCTCGTCCGTATCGTAAGATAAGTAAGATATACTTACACACATTTAACCGGTATTGTTTAGTTCAAATATGGCATTGTACGCTATATAAATATCTCACTTGTATAGCCTTATTATGTATGTGTATACATACCGAAGTATTGGATCAATCAGGTAACAATAAAGAACACGGTTATGTGCTCATTGTACGCACACTGGCTCGCATTGAATAACTGGGGTTTTCCCAGCTGTAGCAGTTATAATAAATGCAATCAGGGCCAAGCAAGACGAGGCAGTTGTAACCAAACGAGGACATTTTTAATATTGGGAGGTTCCGGTGAGCGAGGTCGATGGAATACAGTTATTTAGTGGCGCTTGTGTACAGCTGATAAATGACTCATGTGATTAAGCGGCTTTCTATGTTGCAAACAATACCTAAATTTGGCATTGTTACGGAATTTGTACCACTTTCTTCTGTTAAGCAAGCTACCTTTATACTAAGTAATTTAAAATATGCTTTATTTATATAAAGCATAATATTAAAAATACAAATTCTTAACACTCGTGATTCACCTGGTAGGTATAAGAAAACATCTGACGAATGACGAATACCTAAGTACCTATAATGCGACACAAATTGCTCGTTCCGTAATTCACGCAATATAAATATATGACATATTTATGTTGCCCATTACCTTACCGTAAATTAATGTAAAATTATCAATGCCGACCATACGCAAGCACTGTGACGACGAGCGCCGGTAACTTTACAATTTTGTGCAAATGTGTGCTTCTCAAAGGCATCGGTCGCTGCCCCCGCCCCCCTGTGCTTACTTCAGAGAAAGCGCTGGTGAATGCCGGTCGGCGATCAATCTGTCTCACAGACAGACAGATTGATCACGTTATATGTATATCATTGTGAATTTCGGCGAAACATATGAATGCTTTGAACAGCTTTTTGTATCTAAGTGGAATAGTGTATACGATAGGCACGAGGATAGTGGTTTTTGAGTAGACTGAGAAAAGGTTGCACAGTTATATTACGCCAGTGACAAATATGATCGATATGTTCACCCAAACTCTTGGCTCGATGTGTAAACATATGATCTAGGCACTTATCATCAGACTCACTATCTTTCTACTGAGCTTTAGAATCTTTGACATAAATTAGTTCCTCAGGCATATATTTAATTTTATTACAATAAAATTAACTATGTAAAAGCAATTAGACAGAATTGGTATAAAAAATTATAATATACTTACCAAATTGGTTTAAATGTGAAGCAAATTAGATAATGGTTCCGGGAGTGACGTCGCCGTAGGTATTGTTGTAAATGAATGAGTCAAGTTCTATCGTCACGTAAGAAAATACTAAATTTTAACATTATTTTTATATTGCGATTCAGCAATACATAAATTAATTAAGAATGAAGTACGTATTTATGGGTAGCTATGCGTACTTCTATATATAAAACGCGTTATCAGCACTTTACAACACTCTCGGTGGGAGTGAGTAATGTTACGTCTATTCAATTTCTTTAATTCGGATGCTCACTGTTAGGTAACGCTTAGGTACTTTAAAGCCGTATAGAATACATTTTTTTTTAATTTCAGATGCACAATGCTGAAGCTAGCTGCTGTTGTCCTCGTGGTTGCATCGACGGTGAACAGCCAGTGTTTCTACAAGGATGACTCGAAGAATTTGGACCCTGAAGCTCGTACCTCACTCTATAGAGGGCAGCTGGAGTTCACGTTAAACCTCTTCAATGCTATTAACACCGCAGTTCCTAATGACAATATATTCTTCTCACCATTCTCCGTGTATCACTCTTTGTTGCTCGCTTACTTTTCTGCTGGTGGTCGAACTGAAGAGTCATTAAAAAAGTCTTTGGAAATTGGAAATAATATGGTAAGTTAGTGATTTTTTTACTCTATAGTAAATTACTTTTTTGCTCTATGGTTTGCAGAAGTATTATAATTCTCATCTTCTCTATGAGTTTACAATATTTTCAATCCTGAATATAGACGCTCCCAAGTACGGCATAAAGCTCGTTATTGATTAATTCTTATCGATATATGTAATATAGACTGTAGGTTAATGTATTGTCATGTTTCCAGGACAAGATAAATTTGATGACAGCATACAATGTAGATAAGCGTTCCCGTGCGACGAACAACAACAGTGACAGCTACGAGTTCACCAGCGCCAACAAACTATTCGTTGACAATGACCTGCAAGTGCGGCAGTGCTTACTTGACTTTTTCGGACAGGAACTTGAAACTGTGGTAAGATACCTTTCAGTAACTTATAAGTCTTAAGAAAAAAAAGACCTGCGTGAATTTGCTCTGAGCTTCATTTGAAGAGGCTGTAAAATCCTGGTAAATTTTTTATGACTTAATAAAACGCACATAAAAAAATTGTATTTCTACGTGATGTACTTATAAATAATAAATAATTGACCTAAACACAAGTAAGTACCTACATTGACCTGTTATAATATAGTAGTAACTAAACAGTGTTTCCAGTTGATAATGAAGAAACACTTATTGGTTTTTATGTTGAGGTGTAGAGCCAACAGAAGAATCATTTTACCTAAAGAATAGCCCATTGATCATATTTTTTTGTTTCGGTATCCTTGTTTTTAATCTTCACGGAGCTTTATTATATAAAACACTTAATTGTTTACAGAATTTCCGGAACAATCCCGACGAGGCTCGCGAGTACATAAACAATTGGGTATCTCGTGTGACTAAAAACAATATTAGGGATTTGCTGCCACGAGATGGAGTTTCTGAAAACACAAAATTGGTCCTAGCCAATGCTGCATACTTCAAAGGAGTGTGGGCATCTAAGTTTCCGGCAGAACAGACAAAGAAGGAGGCCTTTTTCGTTTCCGAGACGCGCCAGACACTTGTGCCTTTCATGAAGCAGAAGGGAACATTCCACTACAGTAATTATTGATTTTTATAATTGAATGTATTTATAGTATATTTAAAATGCTGCGTACACAGAAAAATGTACGGTGTTGAAACCGTACAATATTATTTTACTACAAATTAATCGCAGACATAATAATAATAAAGACTATTCTAAACTTAACCTAAACTCTAACCCCCTTATTCATAATCGCTTTTTAACTAAATCAGTGTAATAGTGTGCCCCGTCTCACTCTTTCGATCACCAAATGTCACCTGTCAGATAAAGACTTCGGAATTTCAGCTAATCAACGTTTAATAACTTCATTATGAATAAGGGGGTAAAAATAAAACTATTCTAAATTCGTGCCAGTGGGTAACGTTAATTTATATTTTATAACGATGGTTGATAGCGATTCGCAGATATGTCTGCCAGAATTAATCAGGAATAGCACAATCTTACAACAATCAATAATTTTACAATATATATAAAAATGAATTCCTATTTCCCTTGACCACTCCATAACTTTAGAACGACTTTACCGATTTTTTATAAGTTTTCTAATAATTCGTATATTATTCTTACGGAAAAAAATTAGGATAGTTGGGAGGGTAGGGTAGGGTAGGTTGCAGGACACCACGCAAATGAAATCGCGGCGGGAAATCATGAATAATAACAGTATACGTTACTGAACGTATAGGTACTGTTTTTTCATTTGATATTTCTAGACACTCTATACATTAGCGCCTCTCGCGGATAATGTAAACGCGTTAGCCTTCATTAGATACTATGTATAGGCTCCGTGTTTTAATTACTTTCAGTTATTTCAACTCTTTGTAAAAATAAAACTACTTCGATGGTAATCAAGCATAAGGTAAGCGGTTACCGTAGCCTATACATGCTTAACGGGGGTTTCACTCACTTTTCGACCGACTCACTGCCGACCATCTCTTCACACCATAATAAAAAGAGTTTAAAGAGGAGTTGAGCTATGAAAGGGACAGACCGCAGTTATGTACATTTGTTACTATCTACTTCACTGACCCCGGTGGAGTATCGCCAGTCGAGTTGCTCAGGATTTTGAATGGTAGAGTCCTCAGGCATTCTATTAAAATATGTTCGAGAAGATGTGCAGAAATCATATTTTTTAAACGTAAATGTTTTATGAATTACGTCAGAATTTCGACTAGGTACATTCTTTTTTGACCACTAAAGTGGTGCCAGTAAGAGAATTTGCTTTCATTAATTTAGGAACTTCTTCTCCTTAAATCTCACTATCATCCGTACGCTCAATAGTCCATAAAAGGGATCCAAAGATTTCTCTTCTCGTATTATTATAATGATTATAGATATGCCCACTATTTACCAATACCAAAAATTATCGTATTACACACGCTTACTGCATGGACTTTGAATTGAACTGTAAAATAAACCTTGGTACCGTTTATAATGAAAGGATGACTGGCAAATTAATTGTGAATTTTATTTACAGTGGTCAGTGATGAACTGGGTGCTCAGATCTTGGAACTGCCATACAAAGGCAATGACATCAGCATGTACATTCTGCTGCCACCTTATTCAATGAAGGAAGGTTAGTTACCATTATTTTGGTATGCATACCTACTAGTTTTTTTAATTAGCATTGTAAACAATATGCAATCTGGACAGTCATTTTCATAATCAGGTACAGTAGTACCCAATTAATATGGCTTACCGATGTACCTGTGCAGACGATACATTTTCAAAGCGCGGGAAACGCTATTGGTCGGCAGCTGCCGCCATGTTAGCGCGCGCCGTGCGGAGGGGCGTGATTTGTGCGTGAGACGGAACTAACAGCGCAGTGTATCATGAACCATATAGTAGTGATCTAAGGTTGATTGTAAGTTTTAAGCATTCTTTCGTTTATCTTCGGGGCCATACTTTCTTTTCTGTGCGAACGAAGATTCACGACGCGCCATATAAGTTGGGTAATACTGTATCTACTCTATGTTTGTCCGAGTAACACGCCACGTAATGTGATTAACAGTAAAAGATATTGATAATGATTCAGTGATAAGGTCACATTATCATAAATTATGTTAGTAAAGATTTTATTGTGCACTGTGATAGCGTTAACAACATTACGTTGTGCGAAGCATGAGTAGTTTGCATAGATATGCATTCATAGATAAATCGTACACTAGTTGATTTATTGTCAGAAAATATGCCGATATGAGTTCATTGTCATTAGTACTCGGTAAAAGTGTCGATTTGAATCAAGAAGTTGGCATTAATTTAATGTATTTAGTCGTTCAAACTATGAACGCGCATTTCGTTTCAAGGCAGCGTTGGCACATACCCTTACGACACATACTCTAGTACAGTCGCTCTATTCATATTCTATCTCTATGTTAAAACTGATATTTACCTACGACATAAATATAAAAGACGAGGTTCCGCCCGCGGTTTCACCCGCTTTCCCGAGCGATCTATTGTTTTTCAAGAAGAAATAGTGTGCCAAAACCCTATTTGTTAGTTTGGATCATATTCTATCTGTGTGCCAAATTTCATCCAAATCCATTCAGTCGTTTTTGTGTGAATGAGTAAAACATACAAGGTTACTTTGCAACACATGTTACATTATAATCGTGCAACTTTTGTATGAATAGTAATTTTTTTTTGAGGTTTCATTGGTGGTCCGGAGTGGTCCCATAATAAAAGTTGGTCATAATGGTTACATTAACCCCTGAAAATATGGCTAGATGTTACAAATTATAAGTATAAGTAGAATGTGCCGTCCATACAACTAATGATACAACATTACCTTCGCAGGTGTGACCAACATAATTGCTAACTTGACTCCGGAGCGTCTGGCTGCTGTTGTGGAGGAAAGCTACATGGGTCGTGAGGTTATCGTCGAGATCCCTAAATTTACTATGGAGAGGAGCCTTCCACTTAGAGACGTAAGTACTTATACATATCATAAATATACTTACATTGACAGCCAACATGAACGGGCAACCGATTGTCCGAAAATTACTTCAGCACATTATTTTCTAAGTGTCATCATGATCTAAAATAAAATCTCTAGCTTTGAACACATGACCACTCGATGCGGCGTCCGATCCGACAAACGTAGTGGTAGTGACCTCACGCATCCACTCTGTCTGAATTGAATTGTTTTTGTGTCAAAGGACGTCAGAATAGATGGGTAAATATCACATTTTAAAGAAAAACAATTGTCTTTATTACGTACATGAGATGGTTTAAACAAAGTCTAGTAAAACTATCGAGGAAAATTCCCTTTAGATTAGTAATACCGAGCAATCAAATTCCGCAACTAGTAAGTGCTTTTGCACAGATTAATAACAATACCGACCAACCACTGCACCTAAATGTTTAGTGTGTCTTTGTCTTAGCCAATCACAGCGCATTGCCGGTGGGGAATTGGCGAAATCAATTTCAAACAAAATGAACGTCATTGCGCTTTTTTGGGTTAATTATTCGCTGTTTAAAACCCAGGTTCTAAGATAGTGCCGGCTCTTTTTGTTATTTATGAAGTTAGAAAATGAACCTCATTTAAATCTTCTCACGTAATACGGAGGCTACAGTTTAGATAAAATTTAATCGCTATAACAGTTGATGGTAGGCACTTAATACGCCGGGCACAGGATTCAGCCTGTGGCCGTTGGCCGTGACCATTGAATTACGCTAATCTCGCGGGAATCGAAGAAAAATGAGGACTTATAGCTACCACCCACTTATACTCCCACGATGCGGAGACTTATCTTGATTTGCACTTACACCGATATTGATATGTAGTGTAATGTTGTAAATATTGTTATTGTTTCTAAGTCTATTTGTGTGTTTGGATATATTTGTAATGAATTCAAATAAAATTATATTTAAAGGCGCGAGATTTCTTTTTAGCGGATTAGGTTAATGAATGAAGCGAGCGAAAAAAAAAAACAAAAGACAAACATCATAAACTTTTAAATATAAATTTGTTCCAATTAAAAATAAAATTAATCTGCCAGCGCCATCTATTATAAAATGCGTGAATTGCGCGACTAGGCACCATGAGATATTATTATCGGCTCAAAAGTAATTCTTATTATAATTAAAGCTAATGACTTTATTTTTCAGGTATTGGAGCGACTAGGAGCTGGTGATTTATTCAACGAGACTGCTGACTTCAGTACGCTGTCCGAACAACCCGGTATTCTGTTCGATGACGCTGTCCATAAAGCCAAGATTCAGCTCGACGAAGAAGGTGCGTACCTTCTTTCTAAGGTTCTATAAGTAGAAAATATATGTTATGGAAAAAAAAGTAAGGCGATGATCGCTCAGTGGTAGTGACGTCGGATACCTTCTCAGCTTTGTGTACCACCACAATCTCACCATGGAAAGTGATGATGTGGCCGAAGGTGGTAAGATGTAGAGTTTGTGAAGTTAGGGCGTGTAGAGCTATAAGCTTGGCTCTACATGAGACCTGATAACTTTTTGACAGTGCGAGCCATATGGTCTCGTCCTGGCAACATAAAATGTTGCCTAGACAATAAATAAATGTTGCCTTGTTTTGAGAGAGGTAGAGCATAGCGTTTATTCGCTCAAAGTGCAGCTCGACTGGAGAAGTACCTCCACCTTACAGAATACCGCAGCCAAATAACTTTATGTTGTGTAAAGTTGTGTTCCTGCGCGTGAGTAGGGTCGCCAGAGCTCATAGGGGAGGGAGGAAAGGTCGTTAACGCGTGAGCGATGCTTCTTGTGTTGCAAGCGTCCATATGGCTACGGTAACCGCTTACCATCAGGCGGGCCGTATGCTTGTTTACCGATTAAGTTGTATAAAAAAAAAAACATGTTTTTTTTTTTGGTGGGATCGACATTTAATCTGACAGTAAAACATGCAAACTGCTCACGCTTCGCACAAGGTAATGTTATTAACGCTATCACTCTGTTAATATTCTTACTCTATGGGCTTAACTATTATTAAACCCGCTTTAGGGGATCGATTTTGAAAACGCTTTCTCAGTGTGTCACTTAGAGTTATGTATGAAGCCCGTTTGAAAATTTTCAAGTTTTCATACCCTGCGGTGTGAGCTGTGCTTGCATCTGTCAATAGTCAGTTTCTCAGTCAATGTCAATCAATCGATTAGGAACTTCTTGAATTCTCATCGAGCGCCGGAGCATGACCCTGTGGGCCCGTTTTATAGCTCTAAGCTTCTATTTAACTTTCCTATTTTACCCTCTTAGGGGTCGAATTTCGAAAAACCCTTTCTTAGTGGATATTTACTCTTCACAAAGAATATACCCTCTCTTGTCTCTCTCTCAAGTCTCTAGGACCAGTGTTTTAGGCTGTGCGTTGATATATCACTCAGTAAGTCAGTCAGTCAGTCAGAATTTTATATATATAGATATCATAAACTTGTATTAAAGACATTTAATGTTTTCTTTTCCAGGTACTGTGGCTGCTGCAGCAACTGCCATATTTGGGTTCAGATCATCGCGTCCAGCGGAACCGAGCCGTTTCGTCGCTAACTTCCCCTTCGTATATCTCATTTATGAACGTCCTACCAGCTCGGTTCTGTTCATGGGGGTGTACAGAGATCCTAAAAAATAGAGTAACTTAATATAAATCTGTTTTATATTCGATAACATAGAATAAGTAATAAGGATTTTCCCAAAGTTTTGCTGTGAAGATTCTTCTGTTATTATTAGAAATGCTTTATTTATTTGAACCACCTAAAGTGGTGAATAAAGCAAAATAGAGCGTAGCAGTTACCAGAACATTTAATTTTATAATTGTAGGTATACTTACCAATAAGAATTTTCATGACAGTAAAAGTCACTTCACTATTTGTAAAATACGGGGAATCCCCTTATTATTTTAGACAGTGATTTATATTATGTATTTTTTCCGATGAAAATTGGATATTTTGCCGAAGGCGGATAATACTGGTATCAATGTACCTCCATACTACCAGGAACTTATACTTATACTGATACTGACACTGAATAACTACTAGGTACAAACTAAACTAGCACAGACAGTTTATAAGGAAGCAATCTTCTACTTATTTATTTTATATCAATGTTTTAAAGGAGAGCAATTTGGTAACAAATTGACATTTAAGAATTAAAAACATAGCTAAGTCGATATAAGGTTCTTTGGAATAATTTTACCAAAAGTTTGTATTTGTTCCAATAATGATCTTAATATTATATTAAATTATTTGTTTCAGTAATGATCTTAGTATTAAATAATACATAATTAATATGACAATTTGTAATAAGTTATTTTTTATAGATATCTTTTAAATCTCATTAAAGATACGCGAAAATATGACATCATATTTGTTTTTATTACCCTTTATATTTTCTGCATATTACTTCTGTCCAGACAAAATACCTTGATATCAAGATTTAGAATACAATAAAAATACTGATACCTTTGTTCGTGTTTTGAATATAAATATTGTACTTATGGAAGTAACTAAGTATTAAAAATAACAAATAGGTACATGACGGATCCGTCCAAGTGCATCTTGCTTGATAATATAGGTAATCCTTTTGACAGAGGTCAATGCAATACCGTTTCAGGGAAGGGTAGTTGTACTTACATTGAGAAGTGAGCACGCTTTACTTCTCCAGCACCGTTCTGGTGAGATGGTGAACAATCACGGTGCGACTCATTGACATTGATTGTGACCTAACAGTGTAGCTTTGGCGGCAAGACCTACTGCAGATGGTCCCTGTCGCCTCGTAGGAGGTTGCCAGGAGTAGTGTGCTGTCTTGGGTGAGGATGGCTAAAATAAATCTCCCTCCTCTTTCGCCAACAAACTGTGTTGTACAGTTTGGTGAAACTTTATTATTTATAATAGAATTTATAAAAAAGTTGTAATAAATTTAAAAAAAGTAGGAAAAGAGAGGGTTTTCTGACTAGCTAGGTATAACTACTTAAAAAAAATGTGTTTTATATATTATTATTTATTTATATCACTAAGCATACGGCCCGCCTGATAGTAAGCAGTTACCGTAGCCTATGGACGCTTGCAACACCAGGAATATCACTCACGCGTTGCCGACTTTGAAGAAATCTCTTCACCCTTTTAGAAGAAGCCCATGCTGTACTCCTTTGGGAAAACCACATCTATCTTAAATTTTGTCCAATGAACACTCTATAAGAGAAAGAAGAGCCACTCTTACCAGCTGTAATTGATTGATTAATATCATCGATTTATATGATGACTTGAGGATGAGAATTTCGAAAAATGAAACGGTGCGGAGGAGCAGCAGCCAGTTCATCAATGTTAATTGCAGTAAAGCAGGATAAACACTAAAATTCCACTTTCGACGGCTCTCAAAAAATGATTCACTAAAAAATAACTCATTTTTTGTACACGTTCATTTGATCCCAAACTAAGCCGAGCTTGTACTATGGAAACCAGATAACTGAAATAACTGATACTATACAATTTTTGTGTTTGTAAATATATACTTAATATACATAATTGCACCCAGACTCCGGACATACAGACATTTTAATGCACACAAATGCATGTCCTTTCTGGGAATCGGACCCACAACCTGCGGCGCGGTAGGTGGAATCTGGCCCGTCAATTTATTTATTGTTATTATTTATGTGATTTGACTTGTTCACCTTGCAACGATCAGTTGATAGTGAGGAATGCCTCGTTTTCACTCGTAACGTATGGTTTCCTGTAGCTGCGTTGCGCTAATGATGTCTGGCTGCAGTTTGTCTGCTAGTTTCACTGCAGCACTCACTGCTACTATTTACTTCGTTGTACTGTTATAAACGATAAAGCAGTTTTGTTATGTCTTTATCTTTAAATTCCTGATACCTAATAAACTATGATAGTACGCTTGGGATTCTATAATATTCTTCATCATAAGGTTCAACTTATGTAAGTTGAATTAAGAAAAGAGCAAAAATGGAAAAACACTTAGAAAAAAACGGGTAAGTACAAATCTGAGTCTGACTCGCCCACCGAGGGTGCCGACCTTCATTAGACGTATATTTCGGGCTATAACTGTTGAAGAAAATCGGACCGCATAACTAAATTTGTTGTTTAAGAAATTTTGATGATATTGAAAAAACTGTGTTAGTCAGAAACATCATTCTATTTTTCATGAAATATTTACATCGATGACTACTGTTATCTTAAAGGATTAGGTCATTGAACCTCAGTTTAAAAATTACGCAAATTTAAAGCTCTCCTCTAATTTACTTATTGCATATCAGAAAAATGACTGTTGTTCAATTAAACTACCTATTCCTCAAAACATGTTCTATCATCCAGAACCGACTCCGGGCACTCCAAATACAGTTCGTTAAGTTAGGTTGGTACAGTTGGTTAGTGTGCAATTCAGTTTTTTTGGTTCTAGTTTTGATTTGTTGTGTTGGATTAGAGAGAATTAATAGTTAAGGCATTAAATGCCTTATTTTAACTTTATATTTTAATTTTATCTGTAATTTTTTCAGAATTTTCGCTTCGCGAACTTCGGAGTTCATAAGTCAAAAACTAGGTAATATAAAAACCTACAAATGAGCCCCTATTTAAACTGGTAGCACCTTGGGCCCCATTTTGGCCCCTTTTGCAACGAAAATAGTAGTATTATTAATAATTTTTCATTTGCAATAAGTTTAGGTACCTAAGCCATATTTAAAACTATTATAAATTTCAAATCAATAGCTTTAGTGACAGACAGACGAAAAGATGGAAGGAGAAGCACCATAAGGGTTCCTTCTTACCTTTTCGGAACCCCAAAAATAAAAAGCGAATTAACTTATAATTAATGGTCACCCATCTAGATACCAGCAGATACTACCTGAGCAAACAGTGCAGTGAACTCAGATTTCCAAGTCAGACAAAAAAAAGGGTTTGGCACATTCATATTTACTAACATAAAATTACATTTATGTAATCAATGTACATAAAGTTATAACAAAGTTGATAACTGGAAAATCGTCTCTAATTTATGATGATTGACGGCCCATCAGAAGGAGAAAGTTGAAGTGCTTTACAATATTCACATGTCTGTTTGCATTAAGTATGCTACAAGTATTTGTGTTTTCTTTTCATATTGGAATCAGGTATGATTTATATGTTGGATTTCTTACGAGTGCACCTATAAGCAGAAATACTTATCTACTTGTTGGTCGCTTTTTATTAGCTTCGATTGCGCGTGAGTGTACAACTGTGCACGGAAGGTCGCCAGCGAATCTTCCGTCACTTTCTTGAGTGCATTATATCAATTCTACATATACCTACCTGCTATCTATTTTATTCAGGCCACATAAAAACAAACCTTATAGCATTTATGAGGACTCTAGCTATCAATCATGGAACAGTGTTGACGCGGATGCGGGAGTATAAATTGAGTACCTACGAAGACACAAAGGAAACAAGGTTTCATGTACTCACCTCTTAAATAGAAGCGTTTTACCTGAAAATAAAACGCATATTAAATACTTACCTTATTTGAAACTTTATATTTGAGATAGGCCCCTCCTTGTTTTCTGCTTTATCGTACCTTCTTTGTCTACCTTATATCGCCATCTCGCTCGCACATCCCCCTACCATCCACGCCAGGCAGAGCGGCGGGCATGAGCCGCGCGATCTCGTCATTGTGTCGAAAATACCAGGCAGAGTTAAAAACTAAAGTTTCAAATAAGGTAAGTATTTAATATGCGTTTTATTTTCAGGTAAAACGCTTCTATTAAACACTTGACCGTTATTTGAAACTTTATATTTGAGACGTGTTTGTTATCGCCTGGTAGTAAGTGGATGCCAATGTGACTTTATGCTTAGTTCAGTAATAGTGGTAAAAGCATAAACTGATTTGTGATATACCTGTGACCTACGTATTTTCCCAGTTTGGGATATACGAGTACTGTATTCAAGTATACTTCTGAATGAGTCTGTTTGACCATATCGCGAGACAGAATATATCAACAAATATAAAGATGTGCGAGGTATTACCGTAATTTGATTTATAAAGTACAAACCAAAATATATAATTGACTAGAAGCAATTTCTGAAGTTCTTATCAAATAATTGATTAACATAGAAATACATTTTTATTAATAAATTTCATAAACATGTCAATGATCTTGAATGAATCATGCGAGGATATTATTATCCCGCTATTAGTGGCTTTTTATCAGCTATAGGACTATCTGAAAGTATTGCATAATTGCATACCTATCTCCAATAGGCACGTGACCAGATTTCGAATCAGATCGGATAAGACCAATTTTTAGCTGAGCGTATGTTGCCCGGGAATGCATTATGCCCGCTCCAGCGATGATTTATTTCATCTTGCAGTACCTACTGTTCCAGATGCAGATTTGGCTTGTCATCTCAATCGAATAATAAGTTGATTACATTTCGGTGTTTTACGTCTGTTGTGTAAAGTACGAGACATTACACATAATGTAACAGATGGCTATATGGTTGCTATAGTTTGTATGCCGACATTGTTATTCACCACCGTAATATACCCACCAACGTAAATCATAGGTACCTAATATATTATATCAAAACGTTAATTCTTGTGTATACTTAGTACATTTTATTTTACTCATGTTGTATTTTATTATAATAACCAGCGACGTTATCACTCAAATATTTACCCGATTTATAAGTCCTAGCGTTCAGTCAAGGGAAAACATAATTATAACTTTTACATGTTGCAATTTAAATTTGGAAAAGTGAGGTCATGTACTCTTCAACCTGAATCCAATTACAAAAGTAAGACAACAGTGTATTTGATCTGTATAGTTATGCACAATTCGTAGACTATAATTTTGTTTCTAAAAAATTACACGAATCCATCGTAAGCTATAAAATATATCTCAAAATATGTCCAACGAGCACATGAGTGCACGAAACTGCATATGTATAGTTATGATATTAACTACTTGTATATTATAATATATCCCATAGTCGGACAAATGGATTAAGTTTGAGCATTTTATTTCAAGCAAGCTATGGTTAGAAGCGGGTTGTGCTACAAAGACGACATGGTTACAACAAAAGAGTATGTGGACCAATCTTTGGAAGTAGAAAAGCAGCCAAAGATTGACTTGAGGTCTGCCCCTCCAAAATCCACTCTTTTTCCATCGAGGAATTACTAGCAAGTGTATGCCTCATGCCGATCTTGCTGAGGTAGCAGTTTGGAGAAGGTAAAAATGGTTATGCTAGGTGCTTGGGCCTTCGTGAATTATGTATTGATGGTCGGTTTGGTCGAAACACTCAAAATTTGCAACTACGTATATGGGAATTCCATAAGCAAATAAATCTACTACAAGTATTAATTATAAATATTATTCTGTGTAGGCGTATCCGCTACGTAAGTGCTACTCTGGCGGTAGTCGATAATTAGTAACGATAGATGAACTAATAAATGAAACAAACGATACATTCATATGATAACGATACGATTCATTAGATGATTTGGTCACCCTCGTTCCGAATCGACATTTCATTTGGGTCCTGTAGTGCTTTCAATTTCTTTGTGATTGCAATGCAACTCTTGTTCCAGGATATACCACTTTTAAAAACTAGTCCGTTTAATTGGCATGATTTGATTACATATTTCACTAGAAAATAAGAACGCATTTGCAGGTGAACCAACGACCAGTATGCTGAATCACGATAGTGCAGACTCGTTTGGGTTATGTATGACATAGCTTGGTAAGTTTAAACCGATTAGGCTCCAAGATGATTGTTAAGGAAAATAATTATTATTTCCGTATAATAAAACACACGTTACTTGGGGCATTGGTATTAGCTTGTCGAGGTTATTTGTCAATAGAGATAAGTAGCCTCTGTATAATTTTATTCATTCTCGTTTTAGAATGAAACATGACAAAATTTTAGACAGGAGAAAGTCGTTCAAATAACCGATAATACATATTTATTAATCCCCTATATGTTTGTTACCCAATTGTCTAATTAAGCAAAGTTTCGGCTGAGACCGAAAGTAAGGTAAGGTAGGCAAGTATATGTATAATATGTAGCCGTTACTGGTCGATCGACATCAATGTGCGGTGCGTCGCACACATTCGCTAGTGAAAATATGCCTGTTTCTACCTTACACAACCAGGGTTGAAATAAATCGGAGACACGGTAAAAAATATTTGTCCGTGATCACAAGTTTTATCCGTGGTCAGTGAGACCCGCCACTTTTTTGGATCAGCAAACCTTTTTAATGGTGTGCCCGACTCGGTATCTAATAATATACTCTTAGTACTGAACCGATTGACTTGACTTTACCAACGGCAGCTTTTGGTAAACCTATACGCAACAACCGTGTATTATTTTCAGTATGTCAATCGGAGATTCGTAGATGTTACCACTATTGGTGGATTTTAAATTATTGCCCCGCTTTGAAAATTTCAGTATCAAGTCTTCAGAGTACCTCACAAGGACTAGAATGCTAAGAACCCCGCGAGGATTGAATATGTTAAGGAAAGTGCGTAGAAGCACCAATATCCTAGTGAGGTACTTAAAAATAAATACACTGTAAGGGTACATTTTGTTACCAACCTCTGTGAGAGTTGATAATGGTGGGAAATATGTGTAATGGTATCCCAGTGTAGGACTATGCGAATATACATTACATTTAAAACCATCTGTCCCCATGACGGTAGGTTATGTTAAAGCATGTGCGTGAAAGTGCAATATTCAAGTAAAAAACCTTACGAGGGAGCATTTTAAATTATCTGCCGTTGCAATGGTTGATTATGATGGCGAATGTGCGAAGAACATTTATCTAAGTGAAGTACCCTGCGAAGAGCATAGATATTTGGGTTTTTTTTTTTTTTTTTCTTTACCTACTAAAAATCTGCTTCTAAAGCATTTGATTCTAGTCTATTGAAAGGCAAAAAGTTTTTTGAACACCACCTGCCTTTTTAATGTGCGTTGAGGCACAACATCCAAAATAATACCCCGCGATTTCAACTCACCTGCCTGTCTGGGGTTGGTTATTATGGGGAATATGTGTACGGGCACAACATCCAAGAGAATACCCCGCGAGGGTATATTAAAACTCACCTACCCCTGCGAGGGGTTGATTATTATGTGGAATGTGCGTACGGAGTACGGGCACAACTTCCAAAAGAATACCCTGCGAGAGTATTATAAAACTCACCAGCCCCTGCGAGGGGTGGATTATTATGGGGAATGTGCGTACGGAGTACGGGCACAACATCCAAAAGAATACCCTGCGAGGGTATATTTCAACTCACCTGCCCCTACAAGGGCTTGATTATTATGGGAAATGTGCGTACGGAGTACGGGCACAACATCCAAAAGAATACCCTGCGAGGGTATTATAAAACTCACCAGCCCCTGCGAGGGGTTGATTATTATGGAGAATGTGCGTACGGAGTACGGGCACAACATCCATAAGAATACCCTGCGAGGGTAAATTTCAAGTCACTGCCCCTGCGAGGGTACATTTCAAGTCACCGCACCTGCGTGGGTTGGTGTATGGCAGCTCAGACTAGCTTGCAAAGCGTTTGATCATTTTACTATAAAGGCAAAAATGTTTTACCGTTTTAAGCACTGTAGTTAACTCGTCTGGTATTAATAGCAAACGGAATCTTTTGGTAAGTAGATTACGAACCCTCATTCCTCACTTCAATAATTTCAGACCACAAATAAGTTGTAATTACGTTAACTCAATAACAAAAAATCTACCTTCAAATATAACTCGTAATGTTTCGTAGACTTCATGTAGGTTAAATCACTGTCCTTATTACTTCGAGTAATTTTAGCACACAAGACCGTTTCTCAAATCTAAAAAGCCGGATTGAATTTGTATTTTAATTATTGAAATTATTTTCAATATGCTGTTTTACATAATAAATTGCTACACAAATTATTTAGATGGCAGTTGACACCTTAACACTCCCTTGTGGTCATGATTTATTTTAGTTCAGAGAATTTGAACATCACAGCGATACCGCGATACCCGTTATCACAATTCCAACGTTGTGATTTATTACGGTCAGCACATGATGTATTAAATTATTTTTGTTCAACTGTATCTGAACTAAACTGGAACCAACCTAGGAAAAACCTAGGATAAAAATGTTATAGTACACACAAAAATATCTTTAAAAAGTGGGTAGACTAAAGTATTTAAGAATTAGTTTGTTCAAAGCTTTGAACATAAAATTTCAACAATAATTTGAAATATCGAACGGTAAAACCGTTAAAATTATAAATTATTAAAATAAGAAGGTACAAATAACTTACATGTGTGCCTAGGCTACGCTAGCGCTAGGCACAACCGTGCGCTGCAGAAAACAAGACGCCAATGACGAGATCGCGCGGCTCATGCCCGCCGCTCTGCCTGGCGTGGATGGTAGGGGGATGTGCGAGCGAGATGGCGATATAAGGTAGACAAAGAAGGTACGATAAAGCAGAAAACAAGGAGGGGCCTATCTCAAATATAAAGTTTCAAATAACGGTCAAGTGTTTAATAGCAACTTATTCCTTTGATGCGGTGATGAAGATGTGCATTCCCAGAGGTTTATTAATCAGTGCGTGCGCTTCCTTACAAATATTTTTTGAGAGGTGGGTTCATCCTTTCCCGGACCGCTTTGGGAGACGATGTTACTGATTAACAGGCGGTACATAAAACCTTCATACGTTCCATAGCGTATAGCCACAGATTACTAAATAGTTACTACGTAATATAGCGTCCATTAGTCAAAACGATACTCAAAACGGCATAAACAAACAGTAATACTGGTATTTTTGCTCCGTTTGTCATGTGATCAGGACGATGATAATGACATGTTTATGTAGGTATCATGAATCGTATCAGTAGTAAGTAAACAATGAGTGGAAAGCAGGTACGTAAATCCATCGGAAGTATTTTGTGGCGTCTCGATAGGATCGCGGCGTTCACAATAGAACTAATTACCACCTTATGGCTCCGGTGCGTGTGCGCCGGAACTGTCTGGTGGGAAACAATGCCCCGCGGACGATCAATGCCGTTTACAACTATTTATATTATGTGCCTTTTGTTAACTTGTCTTACTGCTATCGACTTATCACAATAGGTTCGGGCGGATTTTAATAATGATGTTAGAACAATTAAGTTTTGTATACATAGCATGCATACACGCACAGGTTACCATATTCATTATTGAAATATTTGAGAAAGATATGTTTGCAGTCTAGGCACCTATAGCTACTATAGGTAATACTAATTATGATGTTTTCACATAATTTCGAAATCGTTGGCGTCACTTGCAGGGTTTTGTACACTTCGGGTAAGTATGGGTTCATCTAAATATGTATTGATATGGTTTTGTGATAAATGAAATTAAGCGAATGTACTTGTTCAAAAAACCATCCAAAGTATTATTTTTTATGAAGCCGATATCGATACCAACCTGTGATTTCATCTGTAACTTAAACGTATACAGATACTTCCATGGTCACCAGGATTAATAAAACTACTTTAAGTATTTTGTCACCTTTAGGAATAAAATATAGGTATATTAAATTCGTAGGTTGGTAACATACGTCATACTTAGTTTTTTGGCTTTTCCTTAAACGTATTCTTAGCCTGTTTTAACTTAATGGTTCTAGCACACTGATTAAATTCATTATTTTTCCTAAGCCTGGCAAGTATGAATTTACAGACAATCCTGATCTTAACTAATATTATAAATGCGAAAGTGAGTTTGTTTGTTCGTTACGCCTTCACGCCTCAATAACTCAACGGTTCTACGTGAAATTTGGCATGCAGATAGCCTAGGTATGGAAAAGAATATAGTAACTATTTATCCCGGGAACGCGGGTGAAACTGCGGGGAACAGCTAGTTTTACATAAATCCTTAAAAAACAGCGGTTTTGACTCCTTTTATTTACTTGTGAACTTATGAAAAATTATAGCTTGAAAACAGACGTAAAAAAAGTTCAGACGGAACTGTTTGGGTGATTAATATCAATAAAAGTACAAAAATCGCCTCGTGTGTAATGACCAACATAGCACACTTGTATCATAATGTACATACTATTATCTGCCTGTGTGTGGAAGCACCTTAACTGTCACAAAGTTTTTGAACACAACTGGTTTATTTTTGACTCATTTGTAGAAACATGTTTTATATCTGAACCTACCAGGAAATCCATTTTATTCGTTGGGTATTATAAACCTTGAAGCATTTATATATACATATATTTCAGTATGCACTAGCGCCAAATAATTACCGCAATTAATATTTCGAAAAGTGGAGACACGGTTTACAAGTAATTTACATAAAATTTTACCTGTCATGACGTTTTATTATTTCTATAATATAGTCAGTCTTAAATGAGAGCCATTAATGTATAAGTGGCCGTGATGGTGCATGTATTAGACTGAAAGAAAAGCCCGGAAACATCGGCTTTGTTCTTTTCCCTTATTATACAAGATTTGTGTCTCGACTTGAGGATGTATGTCATTCCTACTCTGTAGCCGATTGGCTCCAACCCTTGTAACTTGATTGTAATTATGTTCGTTTAATATTTATAAAACGACTCTACATTTTATTGCTCAGAATGTTTTGTTTTATTTTTATATTTTAATTGTTTCTTGTTTACAGTCTCAGCTTACGGACGTCAATTCCTTGTTCTATTTCTCTCAGGCCCACTTATATTTATATTTCCATATTTGTATTACCAAGCAGACCTTTAATTAAATGAAACAGATTATTTATTATAAAAACATTTTATTAGCAAACTAACATAGGAAAGTAAAAATATAAGAATATCATTACAAAACTGTAAATCTTGTAAAAAAAATTGTGGTAGCTACATTTATTACATTACACGTACCAACCTTTCGGCGTGATAGTGATTTAACGTGACCAGATTAAACCTGACAGATAAAACTGACGCTTTACGTTTTTCTTCCTCATGCGACGTCGTTACACCGTGTTAACTATGTACCGTCTCGACTTCAGCAGACTGAAGTACCTACGTAGAGATTAAATAAATCCTATTTCAGTTTTTACACTCTATCACAAGGTGGTATATAGTACAAAAAAGGAAAGTAGTAAACATGCGTTACTTAAGAGCTCTCATAACACACAGTGTAACGAGGTGCAATACATCGCAAGAAGATATTTACTTAGTTCGGAAGACCTCAGAATCAGTGTCGACTATCATGTGGTGGTTTTGTAAATCGACAAAATATGCGATCTTCAAAGTGACACTGTTTAGATATACAGATAAGCAAAAATCACAGCTCCGGTTAATCAAATTACAAATATCTTTTTTATTTTCCATTTTCATCTTAACCATTAATTCTATAAATAAATAATGAAGTATTGTACAGGACGGAATCGGTTTAAGGACGAAGTGGACGACCACATAATACTTGATTTATCCAATCGAAGACATAATTTGAGCAATACGAAATGCAACGAATGAGCTTGGCTTGCGAAACACATGCCTATGTTGCATTTGTCAATTAAGAAGTATTATGACAATGAATAAAGATGATGATCCTTTACTCAGATCACAATTTAGTGAGGTTCCAAAAAGAAAGCTAAGCAATAACGATCATCCACTTCGCCCTTAAAGCTTCGCTGATACTACATAAACATTAAATTACTCATGCATGAATTACTCATAGAAACCTTAAAACAAGACATAATTATCAATAAAATCTAATAATCAACTCAGGAACAAATGCAATAAAAATCGATCAATATTTAATAAACCTTTTCGAAATAATGTTCTCAAAAACCAACATAATTCAATATATTACAAGAATATATTAACAACCATTTATGCACTCACATAAAATATCAAGGTAGCCATAGTTTCTTAAAATAAACTGGTAAATCTCTCAATGTTTATTATTACTTACTAAATCTATAAATTCGCTAACTTTTCAAAATACCATCTAATGAGATACGATTGGTAGAGTATACAATTTTACTTCTCAAATTATTTTTCATCTTAATCAGGTTGTTATACGTACATATTTACAAAATAATGAGTATTGTTAAAGGAGTTTCCTCTGGCTTTATAACTATACATTTAAACAATACCAAAATACGGGAAAAATATGTTGATAACATTTTGTATAAACAATATAGGTACACCATTACATGTACGCACACATAATCTAATTTGAGAAAACACTCAATAGGTACAAAATCAGTCTAAATATACATGTACATGCACAATTTTGAATTCAATAGGATGAATATAAGAGTTCAATAATATCCATTTAAAATACTAAACAGGACGCCTGGGAGACCAATAATAGAGTAACATTTTAGTTTCCATAACGAATTAATATTACACAATTATTAAATTATTGAGAGCTCTCTCTTTTTACGTAGTGTCGTACTGGTTTTACATTTTTAGACACTCCACTTGTACCTATCCATACAACACTTGAGTGTATGACCAACAATATTTAATGAGACGATCCCTATAAAGTTCTAAATAGTTGTCATAGTTTAAATACCTCGTTTGTTCAAATAAAAATACAGGATGTAAGAAGACATCTCCCGTGATGGATATACTTAGATATTTCTGGATTGGATTTAAGCAAATCATAGTTTTTTCATTTAATATTGATTAATTCCGACAATGGTTTTGAAAATTTTGCCTTTTATACAGGTGTGGTTTTGGTCGGCGACAAGCGACCGAGGAGCGTTAGTACAAAATATATATTCCCCAAAAATGGACTTAATTCCATTAAATACTGTAAATATGTTGAGAAATACCTTATTCAATTTGAAATAAAATTACCGCAAAGTATGGTTACTAGGCATGTGCACAGACTAGAGCTAGGCACAAGCCACCATCGCCCCACCCCTTTACTCCCTCGTACTCCCGTTGAGTATTATGTCTACACTTTAGCTTATTACATGATTTTCAAAAAAAAAAAATTTAAATTTTTATTATTAAATAAAAATAAAGTATTTTTTTTATATTTTTTTTAGCACCAGTATCATTTGTATTATCGACCCTGAGTCGCTCGTCGCTGACCAAAACAACAACCTGTATTTCGTATAATTATGGTTTACTGATTACAAGTAAAACGTCTTTACGCACTTGCGGGCTTTATTTTTGATCCGATGCCGAAATATTTTAAAGTATGTTGTGTGTATCATGGTCTTAATCCACAGGATCAGTTCAGGTACACCCTGTATATTTGCTAAGTCTCTCAGTCAGAATGGAGTAATTAAGGCAGTGTTTCGTTACTAATACTTATATTGTAAAGTTAACAGTAGTGTTATTGGCAAGATGTATATAATATAATGAACATCCTTAAGGATGTTGAGACATACTTCAAATACTTCAGGTCTTTAAATACCGTAGTTGAAATATGTCTCCATATTCAACTAGTGGTCGGTCATCAAGAATACAACAAAAGAAAATAATACTAAAATTACACAATATTTAAATAAAATATTAAAAACTTCCGGAGTAATATATAGATACTTCATTTTATCATTGATTGTGATGCTATTGTTATAGAAGTAGATAAAAGTCAAAATTAAATGCTGGGTCTAGGTCGTGGCAAAGGTATTGTGGAGTGGCCGGGTGTATGATACTAAGATTGACGTGCGGAGGCCGAAACATTATCACTCAACTTGACCTTAATGCTGGTGGTTTAATTTCAATCTCAGTAAACTAATTAAACTTTTAAGTACTACCTGGGACGTGGACATTCAAATTTGAAGGAAAGCTTTATTGTGATCATTCTATTGAAGTTTTTGATGTAATTTTGTGGTTAAACTGGCAACCAAAAAGCTCGGTGTGCTTAATAGAGCGAATCAGAGCGTTCACGGGATTAGGCTTTTAAACTCAGTTCAGAGACGAAGCATTAGAATTGTAAACGATCTCGATCTCACAAGCGGTTTAGAGCCCATTAGCCTGAGTAAAGATTACCTCCTTATGTGGAGGTCTTCTGAAGACTTGTTTCGATGGGGAACCATCGACGAGAAGCCCATTATCACACATTGGAATCAAATTGTTCTCGCTCTGTGCGGTATCAAAGGAGCTTCCTACCGCGGATGCCTAGCCTATGGAATGAGCTATAATTTTTGTACTATTTTTGAAAGGTCGGCAACGCGCAAATGATGAGACCCCTAATGTTGCAAGCGTCTGTAGGCTACATAACGGTAACCACTTACCATCAGGTGGGCCGTGGGCGTATACTTATTTGCTACCTTAGTAGTAAAAAAAGGGGAGTAGGAGAAATATCTTTATTTTTGCTTTGATTTAAAGGTCTCTCTGATGGATTTTAAACACATCGGCGAGGTTGTGGACTATAGCTCGATTACCGCACTGCAGGTCTTTATAGCTCGCCCACAACCTGCTGTGTCATGAACACAAATCTACACGCGTCATACCTAAACGTTTCTTGCTATCGAGATCGATTCGTATATTTTTAATTTTAATAAATGCTCCCTATTAAGAGGTATTTGTGAAAAATTTAAGCCTTTTAATTTTTTTTATTAGCGGTTTTTGTGTTAGGTACTTGATGTCTAAAACTGCCAGAAGAATAAAATTATCATCAAAATCATCCCAATAGTAAAAGCCTCATTAAAAACAAGAACAAAAAAGAAGCACTATAATAGTTACGCGCTAAGTACGTTTGGACATGGGTATGTCTGAAAAAGAGGAAGAATTAGATTAGAATGATGTCTATATTAGGCAATTACTTTCACTAATAGCGGTATATATGTTCACACTTTCATACACTTTCATCTTCAAGATTCTCGGCTAGTATATAGAAATTATGGGTCGATTATATATTGGGCTTCTAATGATTTGGTCGACAATGATCGAGCTCCTAGTAGTAAACAAAATAATAACAGGGCGAGGCACTGTTACAAGCACACTGATCGAACAAAGAAAGGCCAATTTGTTAGACGGGAAAGGCAGCACAATTTTAAAGACTACCATTGAAACACCACTTGTATTTCTAATTTATAGCAATCTGGGTGCAATCAGGCCTCTCCCAGTATGAGGGAAAGATATAATATTGAGATTGAAAACCGTTCACCGTACTGTCCTATATGGACGATCAAATTATTGTACCACCCATTCTCTACCACCTATCATACTGTATACTGTCTGTCTGTATAGTAAATTCGCACAAAACTGTATAATCTGTTTGTACTATTAGTTTTTATCTACGAGTAGAGCAAATACATATACTAACTTAATAAAACCAAAAAATATGTTAAAAAAGATAGAACCGCCATTCATAATAAAAAAAGTCGGGCCAAACTGAGAGGAAGATAGTATAGAGATGCGATAGTTAAGCGGTGAAAGATGGTAGGTTCTGAATGCTCGTTCTTTTACTCTGTATTTTTATTTTTATTTTTAGAAAGTTTAGTCGGTCGCGCAGCAGGAGAAATTACGGCGGGCGCGGCGGCGAGCAGTAATCCAACGCGCCGGCTCATCATTGTTCTTAGTTTATCTGATGTTGCGTTTAGTCATTACATATTTATAAATCAATTAAGTAGGTATATTATACATTTACCTAATAGGTACGTAATTTGAGCCGTAGAGAAAGATTAATTTTTATGAAAACTCAGGAACAAAACAACACCTAAACAAAAATGCATGTAAATACCTACGTATGACTCTTACGCAAACTAACATTTATGACTAATAAATATGGAATGTCAATCCTATGACAATATCGTTTATTACAATTTCAATAAACACTAAATAGTATCTGTTCTTACCTACATCTAATCATTATTCGGTAACGGGCGGAATTACACACAAATTAACAATAAAGATAACGAACGAAAACCTTCGTACATGTCCTTCGTAACTGTCTTATATCTCTATAATCACTACTTTATTTAGCACCTTACCAAAATCATCTGTGATATTTCAGCCTTTAGGTATTCGATTATAAGAAAATATTATGTTTGTTATGATATCACTGTGACAAAGTTCAATTGACTACGAACGCGAGCGATGAAACGTGTGCTCAGAGGCAGGCGCGGGCGCAGTGGCGCTGGCGGCGCGGTTACCTCTGCTTGTTGGGCTTCACCGCGCCCGCGCCGTTGGCGGCGGCGCTCTTCTGCGCAATGTGCGTCTGGTAATGCTTGGCGAGGTGCGCTTTCTGCCGGAAACTCTTGCCGCAGAGGGAACATGCGAATGGCTTCTCGCCCGTGTGCGTCCTCACGTGGACATTCACAGAGTACTTATCTTTGAATCCCTTCGAACATATCGAACAGTAATGGAGTGATCTCTCCTTCCTCACACCGTTCGACGTAGATGTAGCAACCTGAATGGCCGTGCCCGATTGAACTGGGGCCGTAGGCGGCGTATTCTTATTTTGTATTCTTTTATACTTTTTGCTTACTGTTTTTGTGCTCGTCACAGTAGGCGATGCGGTCACAATTTGCAAGTGTTGCGGCAACTGGACTTCCCCGGTGGGGATCATCGTGACCAATTCGCCGTTAACGTGGTGTATATTGTACACATTGCGAGTATCGATAGGCTCTACCGTACAAAACGGCTGCATAGATTCTCCCAATTCCGTCGCTATACGTTTTAACTTTTCGTAATCTTCGGGATAATTAGCGTCAAGTTGCGATAGCAAGATATCATCGACACTTTGTGTTGACGTTGGATTATTTAGATTTTCCCCGTTAGATATTACCGTTGTATTTGGGTCTTCTAACAATATCGATATATTTAAGTTACCGCTTTGAGGTGAAATTGCCATCATTAAATCCACATCCTTGTTGTCCTGATACATTGATGGAACGTCGGCCTTGTTGTTGTTATTATTTAGACCCTTTTTCAATTCCGCACTCGCATCGAGTTTAGTGATGGTATTCTTTTGAATAGCGCTATATCTAATGAAAGCTTTTCCTTGTAATGCACTTCTTAGTAAAGATTCATTCGACTCCGAATTTTGGTTTGTAATTTTCCAGTCGTTATTATTATTATTAAATTCAACTTGGTTTTCTAATAATGTAGAAGCACCAATTAAGGAAGGACTATGTGGGTCATCTTTTTTTTCGTTTGAAAAATCGTTATCTTCATAGCTGTATGGTTCCACTTTAACTAAATTTGTTGTGCTCAAGTCTGTATTTTGTGATTCCGAATCACCTTCTTCGTAATTAAAGCCTTCAACTTTAGGAAGATCATTGTTAAAGTCATTAGGAAAACCATTCATATTTAATATAGATTCGAGATCTAACGTAGACGGTTGGTCCATATCTGTAGGACTGGACATCGACACATCTTCTTCTTTACTCCAATACCGATTTGAACTAGATTCGCTAATGTCATGATTGAGAACTGTAAGCGTATAGATTTGTCCATCCGTGTTATTTATTAATTTATTTGATATAGCTGGATCCGCGCAGGGATGAGTGCCATTGATTTCACTATCTTGATTCCAATAAAATTTATTAAGGTCCTCTAGCATGGTGGTATCTAAGCGCTCGCGTTCGCGATCTACGTTCCAAATGGAGTCAAAACTCTGCAGCGTAGTAGAGGTAGTGGCGGTGGCCATATTAGGGGGGGTGACGGTTGGAGCACCCGGTACGCTCAGCAGACTATTATTATTTTGTTCTTTCGGCTCCTCTGAGAGCAAGGGATTTGATCTCGAGTCCGGAGATTCCATGAATACATTGACAGAGCGCATCTGTTGTTTATACTGAGCATCGGTAACCTCATTCGACGTCACGAAATCAAAGAAATCCGACTTTGACAGTTCTGGGGCAGTGGCCGTCATGACTACCGTTTCAATTTCAACCGAGGACGATAGCTCGGTTCGTTCTCTTGTCGGTTCTGCAACATCAAATTCGTCGTATTTGTGTTTAGTTTGTCTTTGTACTACAATAAATAAATCTAAATTTAAATAAGTGAATAACCCGGTATGACTTGTACTTTATTGGCAGCGCTAGAGCGTCGGTAACTGAGAGTGCGGAGTGCGGGCGCGGGCTGGGGTGCTACTCGGACGTGCCCAACGTGCTCGAGTCAATCGGTGGACCAATGGAGTGTGCGAACTTGATCCGTACGTTCTTTTTTCCCATTATTCACCCCAACCCAATTCCCTTCTTGACAAGAACTCAGTTCGTCAGAATCTTGACTGAGAGAGAGTTGCAACCGATGATATTTCCCATATTTTCAATGAAGTCTTTCTTGTCCAAATCGAAGTTAATCTGGAAAGAGAGAAATAAATATGTTTAGTTCGTGAAAATTGTTCGTAGTATAATAACAACCAACTAGGGACAACATTTATATAAAATATCATTTCAATTGAAATAATGTCCGTATCTGAATGTTTAATTAATAAGCTCGGTTCGGTCGTGTCTTTAAATCCTGTACCAAACCGGGGCGAGCGAGTCACGAGCCGTGCCTATCAGGCATCACGTATATGCGCGAGAACCACTGGAACTGCTACTAGCCGAATTGTGTTTACTTGTATCTACCACTCAATATGAACATCCTAAAATAAATTGAACATAAAATGAATTAACATGAAAGCACAAATGAGAACATCTCACGGTTTATAACTCTAAAAGTCATGTTCTTTTTTGATACTTTCTAAGTTATCGTTCGTAATTTCACATCATTTATAATTTACAATACTCATAGGTACCTCGTATGTGTAGTGTCTAGTGTGCTCACTCAACTGATCTTTAATTCTTATGTCTATCTTTATTTTTATATGTATACAACAGATTTACTGAAGGTATATAATACCCAGTAACGTAAAATGAGAAAGGTCTGTCAAACGACACGATGAATTGGAGCAAGCTCGAGGGACCGAAACACCCAGTATAATGTTTCACCTGACAGCTGATATAATGGTAACGAGTTGATATATTTGACGAAATATTATTTACCTGTATGTATAATTTCCTAAGTATAAATATAGTCAAAGTTGACACCTCGACACTGATTTATTTTGTCTTACTGCAGTACTATGTAGCCGACGTAAATGGTTAGTACACCAACATAGGAATGTCATATTTTAAACAAAATCTTTTTAATTATTATGACTAGAGACCAAATACTATGAAACCATAAAAATACCTACAAAAACTAATACATTTGCTGATAAAATGCATAATTTAATATCCAATCGCAATACGAACACATTAATATCTAACGTGATGTGCTTTTTAACAGTAGGTACTTATGACAAATTGATAGTTATTAATGCTACTGAAACGAATCTTTGATTGGAAGCATCAATTTTACATTGTTGTTTAGTGTCAGTAGTTCAAAGGTTTCAAATACCTATGTATATTTAAAACGTTATATCGTGTTGTACAAACGCCATTATTCCACTTTAAGGCTGAGCATCCACCAGAGATGTGCTAAGCTGCGTTGCGAGGAATTTGATTTTTAAGCACTAATAAAATGAAAATGTGCTCCTACCAGACATTCCACACATTCTTCGCACACATTCCTCGCTTACATGCCTCGCACTAATTTTTAGCTTTTTCTGTATGTACAAAAACCTCGCTCCTCTAAGCCTATATACACAAGAGCTGCGCGGAGCGAGGCTAAGTAAACGAAGTGATTTTATTGATGATTAAAAAACACATTCCTCGTATCGCAACTTTAGCCACCCTTACACCATTATTTCCTATAAGCGAGGAGATATAGAATAAGTTAAGTCAATGCTAAAACTATGACCTAAACGTAAGTAATGTTATGTATAATGCAGTGTAGCTTACATATTGCTAAACGTTTATTTACTACATAGTAAGAGAATGGAGTAAAACTAAATATTAATGATAATAAATTAATATATTTACTCTTGCAAGTTACTGTAGGCCAGAGATCGTAAAATTCTACATTCAATCAGTACTTAACGTCGTTGCATCACAAAGATATTTTAAACTGCACTAAATTGTGTACAACGTGTCATTACTTGAGCGAAACACTAAGTTAGCATGCGAAATTGTTTTGCAACTAACACTCTTAATATTGTATTTTCGGCGTTACTTAACACCTGTTTCACAATCAAAGGTAACTCAAATCACGACTTGATTTGAATTAAAACATTTAATTAGGATATATTTTTGTTGTCTGAATTATCGAGTTTTTTCACGGTAGCGTTAAATACAGCGTCGCCACTTATTTTGTGCAGTGGGTAATCCCATGTTCTGTCGATGCCTATACGCAGGCTGACATTATTGTTTCAATATTGCGTCAAGGTCGTCGTAGCGGTTTTTCTGCGAGTCTGGTCTTATAATAGCTTTGTAAGCTATTAACTTTACCGATAAGTGCCGATATTGCAATTGGTTTGGGTTTGCAGTACATTCGCATCGCAATACTGCATTAAAACTGTGAAAACCATTGCTTGTAAGCATTAATGTTGGCATGCTGCTCGTATAATGAGATAATGAGTTTTGCTGTAGCATGTTCAAACTTCTATTTATATCGTGGATCTAAATACCCTAATAACATTAAAGTAACAACGCTTATATACACTTTCAAATGATCATATAGGGGGAATTTTAGTAAGTTTCTGATTGGGATGTGAATTTGATGACTTTATCTGAGTGGTGGTAGTGCATGTGGATTAACGAGCGTGGTTGCGCCACGCCAAGAAGCGGAGCCAGCAGCACTGCGCCTGCGCCACCACCGCGCCGCGCGGTGCAGCCACTATTGGATAACGAATATGCTATGATCATGGAAACTTTGAGCAGTCAAATTAAACTTTTGTTTGCAATTCGTATTGTAACTATTTTATTATACTCCAATAATCGCATTGCGACTCTTACTACGTCGTTAGGTACTATTATGTATTCTGCGCTCTAACACATAGCAATGTGTTACCTTATTAAGCTTACGACTCGCCTGATGGTAAGCGGTTATCGTAGCCATATGGACGCTCCCCAATGAGCTCTGGCGACCTATTATGCTCAGGAATACAACATAAAGTTATTTGGCTGCGGTATCCTGTAAGGGAGGTACTTCTCCAGTCGAGGTGCTCCTTAAGCCAATAAACGCTATGCTCTACCTCTCTTATCTCTATTTATAAAAATAAATCCCTATTTCCTTGGTCATGTCATAACTTGCGAACGATATTACCGATTTCATCCATATTTTTTTAAGTTTTCTAATACTCTGGAGAAGGTTCTTACGGAAAAAAAATTAAGAAAGCGATGAAAATTAGAAAATGTAAGAAAACTTATTGGTAGGGTAGGGTAGGATATCCCTCGAGTACGCAGGGGAAACCGCCGGGCGCAACTAGTGGTTTATAATAATATTATACGTATGCTTATCTGGGGGCATGGGAGTGCTCCCGGCCAAGACAGCCAAGCGAAGCGCAAGGGCACTGCCTACCTTTTCTCGAAGCGCTTCGTCGTTTTTTTGAACCCTCATAACTTGGGGTGGATTATACCAGATAAACAAAAATTCTCAGGATATGATGTCAATAGTGAAATTATTAAACATATTAAGTTTCAATAACATAGCTCTTATACTTTAGATTTTATTGATATCTATAAAACCCCGATTTCGTCACTGACTCACTGATAATCATCAAAACTCTTAGGGACTTCCTGAAGTCCTAGAAAGCTGAAATTTGGTATGTAAGCTTGTATTAATACACAAGCAACAAAAAAAATATAAAACTTGGAAAATTCAAACAAAAAAAACATAAGCAACTTACAAAAACTTTTTGACAGTGCGAGCCATATGTCTTGGCAACATTTTACATAAAAATGTTTTTGGTGGGATAGTTTTTTTATAATATCAAACAAAAGCACGCAATGAAATCCATGACGCTTATTGGAAATCACAACATTATAATAAGTTAGCTATTCCGTTGATCGGTTTATAATTCTATGAAGTATATACCTACCTACACAGCTACTTGTATCGGCAGACTAGTTGGATTTAGCTCGTTATCTTTAATTAACATGGAATAAATGGCCTCAATAACGCAACTACAATGCCTGACTTTATCTTTGAGAGCTATCGAATGATGTCTACAAATTGCGTTGTATTTATTTACAACAAAAATAAGCGGACAATTTAGCGCTAGTTTCGATGTAGGCGATAGTGGTGTACATTTGTGGTCGGGCGAGGGTTGCACGGAACACCGATGTCCGTAGGCCTGAGCGAGTGAACCGTTCTGCGATTTCAATTTCGATATGCTATGAACGACATTTCTAAGACTTTAATTGGCGGTTTTACATAGTCTACGTTTGTATTTACACCGACTCATTGCTACTTATTTTCTATTGAAATTGGAACATGAAAGGTTTAGGAGTATGTGCGAGTGCCACAGCATGCGTGATTGACTGATGTGTTTTTGATTAACTGATATTTGATGAGATTTAACTGTTTATTTTCTTTAGTTCATACCTACAGTTTATCAATAATACACTAGTGTGTGTATTTTATAAGTGTAAGGTTTTTGAAGGAGTGATTCAAAATACAAATTATATTTCAGGAACTTTTTTTTTATGTCTTAGTATTTTTATTTATTAGACGGTCAACATTTGCATCTATTAAAATTTAATGAAACATTTATTTTAAAAGATGTCATTTTCATTAAAAAGTCCTATTTTGATCAATATTTGCATAAAGGCACGCAAGATAAGGTACTATACTAATTTATATAAAAGCGATACATTTCATGTGTATCGGAATCCGCTACCGACCCATAAAAGGTAGTGGTCGCATACCAGACCGAGCCGGTGGTCGCCCGCGGCGAGACTGCGCACATCTTATACTCACCTCTGACATTTCAGTGAAGATGACCGTTTGCTTCGTTCAGCCTTTGATCTCTCTCATACACACAGCCTTTTGCAATTTTATGCCACATTATTATGTATTTAAATTGGATAGCAGTAAAAGTGAAATTATCATGCGTGTAGTTCGATTCACGGTGCGGCGGGCGTTACGATCAACTACGAACGACATGCGGTTAATTGCAGCAAATGTAATTAGAGGGCGCATCGCAGGTGATTTAACTCTCATATTCTGTAACACATAATTTGTTTTTATGGTTGCGTAGCCAACTGTAGGCCCTATCTAATGACAACACTTTTAATATTACGCGCAATTTAAGCGGATATTTCAAAAACATACAAAATAATGTTTCAAATATCCGCTAATTGACCGCTATTTTGAATACCGTCAACCACAATAATTGCGGTAAAATTAATATTGTCAACTAACTTGTTACTTGCTTCTTATTACATTCTACGGAACGGAACTCTACTATGTGCGTGGGCCGACGCGTATTGGGGATGATGATGTGACCCTATTATGTGACCAAATAAGTTAATTGACCCCCAAGCTTAAGTGTTAAGTACCCGTTGACATGATTTCACATTCACCGAGAGCTCTAGCTCAATGTAAGATTCGAATAATCAATACTAGCTACTACTACCAACTAATTGAGCTAGCATCGCTCTTAAATCATCATCAGATACCTACAGAAGCTCAAAGCTGTCTCAGTGAAATAGATGCAATAATATTTACGATTTAATTAACCTAGTAGCAATTATATTTGAAATCTGGTTAATATAACTAAGTGCAGATAATAAACGTTTCTATACTGTGTAGCTGACTGAACATGAGGCCGTAATAAATGCCGATACAGGTCGATTGCAGTTTACAGCCTTATTTATGGTAACCGGGAGAGTGGTGAGTCCGAGCTCTGCAAGGATGCACAATCTAGTCGTGACATTAATGGCGCAGATTACTTACTTACGCGCAACTAGAGTGCGTCGAATTCTGACGTAAAATATGGCTAGTGTCTGTATCGAATAGTGGCTGGCTGGCCGAGTTTCCCACGCGGCTTGAGGAATAGAGCGCCCGCGCAGCGGCGCAGCGCGGCGTGTCGTGTCGTCGCTCGCAAATAATGACTCGATTCATGCAAATTTACCTAGACACATTTTATGTTTTGACTCTCAAGAGGTTTTATAAATTAAACTAAAGAAAATAGGTAAATTCTATTTAAGACTAGCAGTAATCCTTGCCGATAAATAACTCATATATTCTTAAAAAATATATAGCGTTATGTGAATAGACTACAGGAGGTGTGGTGTTTCCAGTTGTTCTTGTTTATCTTGATTATGCAGTGATGACCTCTTTATCCTATTCGAAAATACTTCGGTACGAATTAATGACTTAATTTGATATGATACGGTTACGACATACCTATAGTACCTACCTACCTATATTGTGTACAGTGGCGGAATGAAAAGGTACGTCAATTTTCAACTTGATTAATTCAATGTATCACGAGCACATATAACCTTTTGAAACTGAATAGACATTATACACTGAATTAGAGAAAATAATGATTTAACTGTTCGTTATCAAAATTATTCAGATCTAAGTTGTTCGACTGTTTATCTTGACAATTTTTTTTTTTAATTTTATGTTTTGATAAACTAAAACCTTCTTGTTGGTTGGTTCCTGTTATTGTTATTTATGTCAAATTAAAATTGAAATAGGGCAATGTCATAATTGAAAAAGAAAAAAGACTAATATTTTATTCCGTAAAAGCCATAAGTTTGACGTGATGTAAAAACAAGCAAAACCTTATTCGATAGCAAACGTCACATTTATGAAAATGTTAGCAGCACTGTTTCTTCCTGTTATAGAAACCTCACTGGTAATATGTTGGTACATATAATAAAATTGATTCTTGCAATCTGGTGCAAGCGAAAACCAACTCCAAGGTGACGAACCTTTTCATTCCCTGACTGTACATACTGATGGAACTAAGCACATAAAATTTAACAGCTATTCTGCTTATTTCATTCAATATAGGTAAGCAATAATTGAATAATTTGTTTGTAGTTATTCAAGACTCAATAGGAACATTTAATGCTCATTGACGTAATAGTTTATGATAGAACATACTATCGATCGATAATTTAGAAATCGAATATGATTTTAGTGCCTACTTACCAAATTAAGGAATTAATATTTTTAACAAGAAGGTGAGTAATAAAAATAGAGCTAATTCATACCATTTCCATACAAAAGTCGCGTTCATATGCAAATAATGCGTTTGAGAATATGGGCACGCAATAATGTGATTTGTCCGATAAGTACCAGTCATGATTTCGTTTCGAAATAAGCTAAGATTGTCCTACATCGCAGGTGCATTCACAAAAAAGAGAAACTGTTGTATTGCGGTGTTCGAAAGAAAATCTTATTATCGACATAAGGGGCGATATTCGAGCCGGCCGTCTGCTCCAGTTACAGAAAACGTTCCCTCCGATTTGGATCCGGTTCGATCTCGTTTCGTGCGAACTACCTACCTTCACTCTCTTATGGTGTTTTAATCACTGTTATTTAAAGTATACCTTAACAGTTACACCCGAGATAAAAATCTATACTTTTAAGGAAATAAAGTGAATCGGCTTCCGTCAAATTTTGTCCACTCAGTGTGCCTGCGCCAACACATAAACTACTTGATGAAAATACTTAAGTATGTTCTTCTGTGCGATATTTTGCTAAAAGCTGCATTATTTATAACGTCTAGGATTTTACATATAAAAAATATCACCGAGCCCACAAATAAGTATTAAGTAATGCTTGTCTAGTTTACAGACCAACGGAATGAATTTCATAATATTTCGAGTTCAGCAAATAGTGGTTAGCACTCGTGGCTTATTTACTTGATATTCTCAGTAAATTAATCAACCTATTTAAATAATCTATATGAATTTATATAAAGAAATATTTTCTCATACTCCGACTATGTGAATGCGATTCCTAGTACTCTGTAACACAGTTATGATGAGGGTATATTACTTACCTACAAAGTGATAAGATTTATCTTAGGTGTAGGTAGACCCTTCATTTTGCACGAAAGAAATGCTCCACGCTCCCGAAAAGCTTAGTACTTAGTTAAAATACATTTACAGAGGCGTAGCTACCGCCATGATACGGGGCCCCCGGGCTACAGGGGCCCCCGATCATGTGTAAGCAAAAATTAGTAAAAATAATACCCTCCATTTGGTTTCGCCGCAGTCAAGTTGAAGGACCCCCTACAAATTCTGATACAGGGCCCGAAGGGCAAACTACGCCACTGTTAAGATAAGTAGACTAAGGTGTGACTCCAATCAGTGAATTAGTCCTAGCCATGTAGAGTTTCTATTTAGGCTACAGTATTTCGTAAATAAGTAATTACGGATGGGTAAATGCTGTTTTATCTACTTGTATAAAAGGGGATTACAGAAAGAAATGTTCAATATCCTATAAGCCAATGTAAATCCAATACTTTCGGCAATGTAACACAATACCGTAATAAAAAATAAGCACAGCTTTGATTGACGGTATGAGGTCAAATATTCAGCTTAAGTCAAGTAAAGGGTTTGACAATTAAATACGTATTAATTTTTATACTTTCCTTACTACGATTTCGTGATCAGTAATTTCTAATAGCACAATAAAGTACAGTTTCAGGAAGTACATTCCGTTCAGTGAATATATTACCGACTAATAACCTGTTATGTCGTCTCATAGTTATATTTTTTGCATTGTAAAGCATAAAAGATATAGCTTCTTACCTAATAAAACATACCTACTCAAATTAATCGACGTTTGCAGTTTTATTATAAATTATATTTCAATAAATATAATATATATGTCTCAATAGACATTTTTAAAAGTATCTAGTAGTAGCATTGACAGTTGACAGTGTGATAGTAAATGTAACTTATGGTATGATATCCATCAGTTTAACCATTTCTAACAAATTGATGCTATGGAAACCGTAGCATAATCCGCGCAAGCAAGTATTCCAGTGGCTTTGACTTTCAATTTATTCTACAAAAGTAGCAAACACATTCAATAAAAGACTATATAAGCTAAGGCGGAATCAATTTAGAATACTAAGCATCTCGAAATTGTAATGGTTTCATTGATGATATTGATGTCTTGACAATTGATATACAAACAAAAGCCTTCGTGAGATAATGCTTTGACAGGCGCATCAGCGGCCACAATGTTAGAGAAAATAAATGAAGTTATTGACTAATTGGTTCTTAACATGCATGTTTGAGGTATGCCAATATAATACAGAGGCAAATTGGCGTTAAACTTTTGACAGTCGGGTCAATGCGATGAACATGAAGCGATGAAAAGGAAAGTAGCACCTGGTGTTGTTAATGCTTTCAAATTTTGTTCATTAATTATCTGCATGACTTTTTAAATGTAATTAAAATCTGTACCTACATTATTTAATTATTAAGGCTTGAACTGAACATATCGCTGTGTCTGGTAAGCTGCGTAAACTGTTACATTATTTTTGGCATGTTCTAGGTTTTAGAATAAAGCATAGGTATTTGTATTGTGTACATATAGCCTTCAGGAATCTAAAGGCAATATGAAATAAGTTAAAGTATTCGTATTTTATTTTTGGGCTCAGTTTAGAGGGCCACAATATTATGATACTCGGCGGGCCGCAGGTCGGCCTTATATAGTAAATTACATAGAATATATACAACGTAGGTAGTGCCAATACTAATTAAGAGTGAATACCATTCTTCACCTGAAAAAAAAAAATGCTTGTATTAACGCGAGGTTATAATAAAACCTCGCGTTAATACAAGCATATTTTTTTTTTCATATTTCATATTTCAGTTCATATTATGAACTATGAAATCCGTTAATAGTTCTGAATTTCGACTTAATGAATTATTGAATATAATTAAGTATTTTATTATAATAAAACTTAGTGCAAAAGCCAATGCAATTATTCGTTCACGTACGAGTATCATGCCAGTCATAAATTAACATTGCAGGTTATATAGAAACTTATTGCTTGCACTTCGGGAAGTAAAATTATAGCGCGCATAATAAAACATGTTTATACAAATCTACGAGTATTTAGTTGCAAATTACTACAACAGTTACTATATTTTATACGTGTACGAATAAGAAAATGATTTTGAATTGAATTATTAACTTAACTTACATAAATTACAGCGAAAGACTTTACGTTTCGTGAATTAGATAAAAATATGACATAAGCGTATAAGCACCAATCATTCTGATTGATGTGAAGAGAGCTAGAGGAGGCGTTTATCCTATTGACATATATTTAGGAATTATAGTGCCTTTTAGAAAATATAGGATGATTTGTGTGAAATGTGATCGTGTCGTTTAAGAGATATAAACGCAAGGAATAAGTAAGAGTATCGTGCAATTAGCTGTGTGCGATATCTTGCACTGCATCTAATATATCTAACATGCATATTATTTATGTGGCTTTACATAACGTGCATAATTACCAATGGAAATGGTTACATCAAACATTAAAATAATTAGAATAATACAAAAAATACAATACACTAACTTTCTATTTATAACATAACTAGCATTTGGCATCTCTGATTTTAATTTAGCTTACATCATTGAATTTTGTTTGCTGAGGAGATCTATAGACATACCTTTTCAAGTAAAGTTTCATGTTCTTAACTAATAAATTATTCAATATTTTCGATATCTACTTAGAACAGTCTTATCTAATAGAGATCGTCATTAATTGTTGTTTATATTGACTGTTATATAGGCTCTACAACGATAATAATAATAATTTAATCCGTTATTACAAAAATCAATGAATCTACATTGCAATGAAACTCGTATCTCAGTAACTAATGTTATGAAATGTAAAATTTAAAGTTGTCGTCAGAATCAGGGGCTGCTAATATCCAACATTTATATCAGGCACCTTAGTCTTATTTCACAGCGCAAATAACTGCAAGTTAATAATTTCCAAGTCGTGATCTCACATCAATTTATTTCACCGTTAATAGTTTGTCCTTATTTATAGGTATTATCTCGTCTATCGGTCGGGTTGTACGTACATTTCGTAACGTTGCAGTTTAGCATCATTTGCATATTTCGTGGTGGTGTCGATGCGAAGCCGTGTCGTACATCGAGCACACCATAAATAATTATCATTCGCGACGATATACACTTATTTGTGCACTAAACAACGTTTCTTTGTTCAACAAAACGTTGATCAAAACAAATCTTACATTTCGCATTCCAATTGAATGATTGTATGAGTGGTGCAGGTAAAAAACCCATGATAAAATCATTTCCAAACCTTAGCATCGATATTTACATAAGGAACTTTATTTATGGTTGTTGATTCGCATTTTTATATCTTACAATACGATTTAGAAGAGGGTCGCGTAGGTACGCGGTGTGCGCCCGCGCCCGCCGCGCCGTCAACATAGGTCGCGGATGCTGGGATGATCCAGATACACATCGGATCCTTTCACCGCGCAGCCTTGAGCCGCCGCGTCTCAGCCAGGACTGACCATTACCGACGCACCTAATGTCCTATCGATTAACATAGATCAGTACTAAAAGATTTAGTACAACACGTCGCGTCGCGACATCTATAACCTAAACTGGAGTCCATTGTGCACGATGACTAGTATTTACGGTCTATATTTGTATGAAATCTATGTATCAAATTGAATTTGCAAATGTTAGACCGGTCTCAGGCCATCCGAACTGGTGATGATGAAAAATACCGGACATATCCGCCAATTAAAGCTCCTCGGATAACGAAGCGAGGCAACTGAATCCGGCCGGGGATGTGACGCGCTCGTTTTGCATTTCAAATCAATGAACAAATAGTATTTTTTTATAGATATAATAGATTATTTTATCGTTATAAGTTTCTATAATCAATCATGATGAATTTGTAGATGTGGTACTTTGCAGTTAATAATCAGCAGTTAGTTAATAATTAGCATTTAGTTAGCTTCATAAGTGCATATCTAAATGAGCCACTGGTTAAAAACAAAAGTGGTTTAGGACGACATAGTACCTACTTAGCAGTTAATTAGAATGCATATCTTACTTCCATTCAATTTCAAACATATTGTTTACGAAATCGAAGCAGGAATTTAAAATCGAATTTACAGATAACCATTTCTTCATTAAACTCGGGACAATTTCCGTGACGATATCAACAATAATCGTGCTTTCATAGGCTTGATATTATAAAATTAATCTATTTGTATATTTAGTATCGATAGGTATTGATGCCGATTCTGTTGTAAATCGCACTAAACAAATTTTATGTAGTTACACATCTCTTTGTTACAAACATTATTGAAAAAGGTTAGAACATATTTAAAGCTGTCAAATTAGTCTTTGAAGTAAATACACATTCAAAAGCGAATACCAGGTAATTGACTTTGAGTTTGTATTTGCTTTTTTGGCTTTACTTTAGTGTCACCCGCGCTCCATCTGCACTTACGTATATTAATTTATTATTTCAGGCACTTTTATCTATTTATTTTAATGTTTAAAACTCTCTTGTAAAATTATTAAAAACGGAATGTCAATTGTTATTTGCTTGTGACACTTTACAAAGCAACTTTCGTAATGAATATAGCCAAATTATATTTTTTTAAATAAGGTAAGTACCTACCGTTGTCGTCAAACCAGATTGGTATATTTTAATTGAAGGGTTCATTTTTTTGTGCTGTTTATCAAGGTAATTGCGGCAGGTTCCAAGTGAAAACATTTTTTTTAATAACTTTCCTTTAAAGTGCTCCAGATATTGACATTTACTTGAGAGTAGTTCTGTGATGCGTTACGTATTGCGAGATTGTAACGAAGAGTTTAATAAAGTTCAATGACTTTGCTGAATTCATTAAAATGTAAAACTCAAATTGCAATCCATTTCTTCATCATAGTCTGTTTCTGTATTTTATATTCACGACATATTTTTTTATTGAATTAAGTTTTTATTTTTATCCACAAATACAAATTTTACATGATTATACAAATAATAATTATTACATGATTAATAATACTATAATTTTATACAGTTTTATTAATGTTTGAGGTGACACGTGGATATAAGTGGGCACAACTTCAAGACATTTAAAGAATTAAATTAACATATGATTACTTCTTTAACACATAGAATAATAATTAACAAATAAGAATTGTTATATACTTATCTATATTATTATGTCATGTATACATAAGTTAGGATATTAATGATATTCTGTTTAGTCTATGAAATTATTTGCTGCTTTTGAAGCAAAAGCCAGCTAAGTTTAATCGTGATCTTTTAAGAAGAAACGTGAACATGCTGTAAGAGACATGCACTAGACATTAATTTGTAAAATTAAGTGCTTTCAAAATATCTTGTGTATGATTCCAATAAAGCGTCGTCTAACACGTTATTACTGAATCCCGTAGAAAGTAGGAAGTTTGGACATGTTATTTATGCGTTGGGATTGACACCTGCAATATGTTGGTAAACGATTCGCACGCCGGTCCCTGCTTTGGTTGTTATACTGATGCACATCTGTGATAAATTAGATACGGCAAACTCGAGAACCAATCTCAAAGCTTGGCAATCAGCTTTGCGAAACGCGACTCGTTCCTCGTAAATTGTAAGTGGATTAGACTCCGCGAAATATGCCAGTTTACGACCGGTCGATGTGCCTCGTCCTTATAATCTAAAACTTATACTTTTTACATAATATACCTACCTATAGTCAAGACGGTTGATTTAACATGGGAATTTTTAAATCATTGATTTGCAAACTACTTAGTTTCGTTACTTGATACACATTTTAGTGTAGATATTGAAATTGATATAAATAGTAGAGTAATAGTAGTAGAGTAGAGAATCTTGGTTTGATTTCGGGAAGTAAGTACCTAATTGACGATTCTTTGTTTAGAAATTATCCTCGATAGCCCACGATTAGCACTCTGAGAGACGGTGACAATACATAGGACATATTGTTCTGCGTACTTCTTCAAAGATAATGGGCGTAAATGATTTATTTATTTATTTAGCTTTACCAACACTTTTTTTACAATGAAATACAGTGAAACATAAAGTAAATTACAATGATTTTTTTAATAATTTTTTGAATAGTTTAATGAATATTTTTAGCATTCGAGCTGGAGCTTTTAAGAGGTCTAGCTAGATGGAATATGGATGGAATGAATGAATAGATATTGGTAATATTTAAACCAACGCGCGACTTGCCGTCTTTGGGTACGTTTTTGTCTATTTTTTTTCCATACCTTGTGGTCTCATATTCGCTAATACAACTAAGTTTTAGATTAAACATATTCTATTTAATTTAATGTACAAGAAAATCTAATCATTATTAAACAAATAAATTACTTTATCTACAATGGGTTAGGCTTCGACGAGGTAAAAAAATAAATAACTGTAGATATGAGCGAGTAAAATTTCACTTACTTACATTTAATTAGTACAATGATAGAAAGCTCAAAGTTTTTATATTAAGGTATTAAGCCTACAGTTGGTGCTCAATAAGGGGGTTACCTGGAAAGTTTTCCGGGAGTTTCGAAAATTGGTAATTTTATAGATGAAGGTTGACGTAGCGAAATCTTAGACTATGGGTTGACATGCTCTTCTAGAATTTTCACTTCGGAACTCGCAACTGCATATTAGAAATGACGCCCAAAAACTGTTTTTGATAATTATTTTTACGATTAAAATAATAAATTAAACAAGAGAAAATTTTATATAATTCTGAGAGTTGGCAAAAATTCGAAGAGTACGAAAAAATCTATATAATTCACAATTTGCAAAATCCCTAAAAACTTTCCAGTTAAAACTAACAGATAACTGGACTATATCATAGGTATTCATATACGTTTGTCATAAAACTAGTCCCTTACGTACGGCTATCTGAAACTTTAGTTTAAATTGATAAAAAAACAATCAGCTGGCTTTGTATAGATTTACCGTTACCATACCGAAGAAAATTATGCAGCAAACATCGCTTATTTGATTTTATGTAGGTATCTAATTAACTACATTTTAATGGAATATTTTCTAATCCAATCGAATTTTACATTAAAAATAATCGATGCGTCCCATTGTTTGACTTTTAAAGTACAGTTTCAATAGACGAATAATGAAATAGCCTAAATAAACCTTATCTGACAATAAAAGATTAAAAATAATACAAAAATATAGATGGAATATCACCTAGTTAAAGAGAGTCAAGTTGAATAGACGGTCCGGTCCGTCCGTCCGTGTCGTCGCGTTTGATGTGTACGCGCCGCGCCTGCGCCTGCGCATAGCACGCAACTAGAATGAGGAATTCGTAAGCTGATCGTTTAACTGGAAAATCGATCTCACTTGCTTTTGGACGTTGCACGAAATTGTATCACCACAAAAAATGGTAAGGTCACCGCGGTAGTTGGCACGATTAATTGAATACGTATAACTCGCACTTTTGTTGTATTTCTCGTTAATCTGTTTTTTTATATGATTTAGAATTTATTTGTCTGATTTCTTTATAGGATAAACTAGTCGTAAATGTTTTCCTGTTAAATGACGGTATCGGACTATGATTATCTACTGGAATATTTTTTTGTGCTAATGCGGCAGTTAGCCATCCGCGTTGCAAGTATAGGTAGGAAAACATCTTATACCATGTTTTCCGGACAGTTACAGTTCAGTGAGATGTCCAATTTGAATTTTTCCAAGTAGTAAAAATGTTGTTAGAATTTCCCATT
>OX596248.1:9196908-9233568 GCA_951394255.1 Polyploca ridens
GGTCCAAATATACGGAAATTAATACTCAAATTAACAAAACTAAGAAAATACTTACAATACTAACTACTTGTAATCTGTAAAACTCAAATGTTTTGTATTTGGAAATAAAAGGCTTTTTATTTTATTTATTTATTTCCATTAGGAAAATTACTTGTGTTGTAACTAATTACTTGATTTTGTTTTGCAGTATGCAAGCTCTGTGTAAGTCTATAAGCAATGCCACTTTCACGGACGTCACATATAAAGCTACAACATCGGTATACCTATAAAAACAATGTTGGTATAAAGACTAACTCCACTAACTAGCGTGCTATTCTATATTTATCTTGATTCCTGTGTTTTCTACGAGTAATCATTTTATTAGCTAGGTATTCAATGCTACAATAAGGTGATACAATACATTGGCAATATTATTGGTATTTAAATATTTAAAATGTTTATTTTATACTATTTATTGCGTTTTTACGACTGAGAGGTGGTTTAATTACCAGCAACAATAATAATGAAAAACGATCTATCACCTAGCTAGGTGAATGGTAACAAATACAATTGAGATAAGAGTGAAAATCTTATGAAGTTATTTATTTTTAAAAGAGTACATTTAACCTAATTGTAGACAGCTCTTCACAGCAAACAATTGTCAGAACTGGCGATATCTACATCTACATCTACACTAATAATAAAGAGAGAAGGTTTGGATTTTTGTATTTTTGTTTGTATTGAATAAACTCAATAACTACTGGTCAAATATGAAACATTCTTTCACCAGGAGAAAGCTAAATAATCACTGAGTAACATAGGCTATATATTAAAAATAGGGATCCCTAGGAAAACTCCAATAATGTAACCGAAATTTCACCCGGGCGACGCCGGGCACGAACAGCTAGTAAATAATAAATGTTGTAAATAATCGGTCTGACGGCCTATTTATTATATACTCTATCCCCCTTATCTCACTAATATTATAAATGCGAAAGTTTGGATGTTTGTGAGTTTGTGAGTTTGGATGTTTGTACACACGGCAACACATCAAGCTATACAATTCCAGTATAAGCTGATCTCGCATTGTATAGGATTTCCCTGCAATGAGAGGTCAGCTTATATTGGAAATGTATAGCTTGATCTGTAGCCGTGCGTACCACAATCACGCTTCAATAACTCAACGGACACACAGATAGAATATGTCCTGGATATCTCAATTTATCCCTCGGGAACGCGGGTGAAACCGCGGGCGCAACTAGTTCATAATAAAGTTATCAAACGTTGATTAGCTAAAATTCCGAAGTCTTTATCTGACAGGTGACATTTGGTGATCGAAAGATTGATTTAGATAAAAAGCGATTATGAATAAGGGGGTATATATTTTGGAAAAAGTGATAACATTTTTTTTTGTATTTTAGTGTAATCGTGTAGTCTTGTCAATCATGAGGAGAAACGGAATGAAACCCCACTCGAATAACTCCTCAGTTCTTCTTTGTTTTACAAGAAAATGTATAAGTAATAGATTTCCATGAATAAAAATCATTTAGCAAAATGTTAATTACATTCAACAAGTTTAATTCAAAAGAGCTGAATATGCCTCCCATTCTGCATAATGTCACAGCAATAGGGTAGGCCTATAGTGTAAGATCACTGGACTAGATTTTAACTAGGAGCTAGATGTATGAGACATCTATCCCAGTTACACATTCTGTAAACCAAGAAAATGGTGCTTGATGGTAATTCTAATTCTTGATCGGTGGTGTAATATATCGATAACAACCAAAAAATGCAGATGTGCTTGAAAATTGAGACTTGGACATGGAGGATTCCTTTCACGCTGATAAATCGCTGTATAAATCTAATAAAAAATATCTGTTCTACTTGTAAATTGTAATAAAAAAAAATGTATTAATTTTGTAAACATTCTCTGTTGGTCTTGGTGACCAAATTGACGATATGTTTGTAAAACTCTGATTGGGTGGGAAGTTCACACTGTGTTTCAGGAGTCAGTGGCCACTGGGAACTGCCTCTTGAAACACAGCTCACGCTAGTTCAGGAATCAGGGTTATTTAGAGTTGTATACATTGTTATACTCCAATAATTATTATTTAGAAAAAAACGTAGTTAATATTATTACGAGACAATTTCCTCTTGTTTATAAACCATTGTTACTATATATTAAACATCCTCGATTACTTTATTCATTGTAATATCGCTACTGTACGCGCGCGCGTACAATTCACAATGTTTATATTTACGTTTCGTACTTTAACAATATTGTACAGTGCAAATATGTGCGGATCATAAAAGTGAAGAGGCGAGAGATTGCTGTCACTTATGTTTGTATTTACGTATTTGTAGTCGAAGAACAAGTTAATTTACAATAGTGGCGCCAGATAGAACAAATGTCTTCAATAATATGGTTTTGACACTAAACTAAATAAATAAATATCATGGGATATTATCATACGGTTATCTGATCCCAAACTAAGCAGAGCTTGCACTATGGAACCAGATAACTGATTGATTGATTGATTTTTAAAAGTCTTTATTTTATAAAGGTTATATAAAATAGCATACAAAATGATATTATTCTAAATTGTACACAGTAATGTTATTAGAGTTTATGAGGTTAGATCACATTTATAAACAGAAAAGAAGAAAAAAAAATACTGAAAAATTTGATAACTGATATGCTATATTACATCCAGATTCAGTATATGCAAATGCGGCGTGATAGGTGGACGCCATCCGACCTGTCATTCATACTAATTTAATATTAAAGCATTTTGGACTAAATGAATTTTATCATTAATATTTTAGTCATATTGATTAAAACGTCAATAGTCCTTTGGGATCACTATCCATCAATTCAAGCTGATATAAGTTATTGCCCGCGCGCAGCGACACCACTATTTGAATTTGGAACGTGTACACAGACATGTCACTGTCTCTCTTATTCAATACCTACTCGACAGAAGTGCTTGGCAGGTGATTCATATTGTACAAACATTTTTAATGACGTTGATATTATTTTTTATAATATCTTAATGAAATGTCGTCTGAAAGTGCCTGATTGTTTTGGTAACATATGGTAAGATAATTTACATAGTAATAAAAATATTTTTTATAAAGAATAAAAACATCGTGCAAACAAACATAAAGAAGCGAAAACTTCGGCCTCTTGAAATACCTAGTTTCTACAAACCACTTTTTTACACGTAGGAAATTGCATTTCATTCAAAGTCAAAGCCATTTATTCAATTTAGGCCCCTTGAAGGGCACTTAATAAGGTCACATTTACTGAAGTTACCACCGGTTCAGAACTCGGCCTTCAACTGAGAAGAATCCGGCAAGAAACTCAGCAAGGTTACATTTTTTAAATATTTTTTCTATCTGACTTAGTTTGGCTTTTTTTCCAAATAATTAACAATAAAACAGAATTAAAACCTTTTCTTTTTCAAATAACGAGGTACTTCGTTTTCTAAAATGTATTACAAAATAATATCCACTTAAAATAATAGTTATTATCGACAGTATGATAACAAGAAACACATCGGTGAATCGGAATTCCCCAGAGTAACGAGCTCGTTGAAGTCTTTTCTACTGACAGAAACTTTTTTCGAGTTTTATTTTTCTTTGTATTAATTGAATACTTAAAGGAGCTAGATAAGTTATAATAGATGATATTTCATGACATTGTAGACACATCCGCTATCGTGTTGCGAGCGATCAGGATCGGACTAGTCACGAAGCCGTGGTTTGCGCTATATAAATATAATGCACTTAACATTGTTCTGCGTCCGGCTTGTTGCATAATACCTACCGGTTAGTGAATACCTATGGTGGTACCTGAGTTACCTGACACAACAACGCGGGCGTTACGTTGTCTAGCTGCTACTGCCTCATATTAAATAATAATTGCTCTTCTACTAAAAGGTTAAGAGAGCGCGGCGAGGCGGCGCGGTGCGGGCGCCCACACTACGTCCATGCTAATACAAATTGTAATTCTGTATATTTACTCTAATATTCATTTAATAGCAAGTAGTAAATCAGTGCTGTGTACTGACTGTGCACATCATTATGCTGAGTTGGTGGTCAATTTGTCTACACGCAAACTCCCGTTTTTAACTTTTTTTTTTTTCATATTATGTGGTTATTTTTTTCTTTCTAGTATTATTAGCTAGTAATATTTGCAAAAATAACGTTATACACTTGCGTGAAAATATTTGTATGTGAATTTTATAATAACGGCTACATCATGCTGTTTGGTATTAACTATTTTTAAACCAAATAACATTTCAAATCAGTATAATTTATTATTTTTCGTTTGCATATTTCAAAAATCAAAGCACAGTTTTAGTCCACAACAACGCGCATAAGTCGATTGCAAAACCTACGGTTGATATAAACGTAACTGTATATAGATGATTAAATGACAAGTATTCACGACCAGCTGAGGTCAAGTAACTAGGCATAATTAAGTTCTAGAAATTATATTTAAAAGCTTATCGATCATGCTGATTAACTTTCTATTGACAAATTGGTTTGCATGCAGGCATCTAGTTTATGAATGCTTACTAAGCAAGCAATTTATGCATATACCATAAAAACACAAATCTTCACTGAAACAGTAAGAGATTTTTAGTGTATCACACATAGATATAATAAATATGTGTGCAGTAGTGTGCATGTGGGCGGCTGATCGGCTTCTTTGCATATCGAAGTGGACCGTAATGGCAAATTCCATTATAAGTGAGAGTGGTTGATCCATTTAACATTTGTTGTTGAAGCATTATTGGTTGATATATTTAAAAACCTTTAACTTTAACTTCCAAAGTATAATAGAGCATTTTTTTGGAAATTCCGAAAACTTTCATTAATGAACGCTTGTTTTGCGTTCCTGTTCTAATTCCCAACACAGGTATAGATCGTGCCATCCATGAAGACGCGCCCCAATCTTTTTCCTAATCGCTTACAGTGCAAGTGTGCATCTTTTCGTTACTATTGTAGTGCTGTCGATACGTACGAATTGCGTATGAGTGGGTATTCGCGTCTTCATGGATGGCACTCACGCAATCCACACGAGAGGTCTACCCGTCTTCCCTAGCACCAATGACATATCGTCAGATCGTCTACTGAAACGCTAAGCGGGTGGTGATAAGAACACGGCAAAGAAACCACTCGACACTTCTACTGCAGAATAAACCGTGGTGCTCACAAATGGCAGCAATGTGGGCCATTGTGTCGCTCCCAAACAGAGGCATGCAAATAACATACAGACGCAATTGTTGTCAGTGCGATTAGAATGTAAATATTATGTAATGAATCTAAGCTTGTTTTGAAGTAATTGCTGAGTTTATTGCCGGCTCTTCTCAGCAAATGCAACCTTCCGAACCGGTATTAGAGTATTAGAGTCAGACTTTTCATAAGTGCCGCGAAGGTCTATTTGCATAAATGATTTTTGAATTTGAATTTAAACCATGGAACCGAAATGTCCTATTAATATACACTAACGACATTACCAAGTTCATAGGTTAATCACTTGTGCGGTGATGAGTCAGTCGGTCGGGACAGATCAAGTCTCATATTCATTATTGCGTCGCATATTAATAATACAATTGGTTTCGTTTCTATCCAGAGACACACCTACAGTTAGAGGGACCGGCTAGCAACTCGTTTGATGACAATAATTTACATCGCTATTTTGGCTTTTTCCATTTAAAGTTACGACATGCAATAAACTATTCTTCATTATTAAATTTTATATTTGGACAATGATAGTCAATGTCATATTTATTAAACAAAGTAAATTAAAAAAAAAAAATTACTTCATGGCTAAACGATTGATCCAGATTGTGATACTGATGAGCATTATCATTATTCAGATCAATTCACTTAGGTACATCATTAACTTAATTTTCGATATAATAGGTAAGTTCCTTTTGAATTAGATATTACTTAATATTTTTGTAGTCTATACCAATCAAAAATTTCTACGTATTGCTTAAATTATACAAGCGAAGATATGTTAATTTAATTAGCTATATAATTTATAAATGAATCCATTATGGACATAATTTCGAATGACACATCATTTCTATTGTATTATTTACTGCTCAATGATTGCTAGTGAAAAAAAGGTTTGCCGTAAGTTAATTTAGCATTCTAGATCGTTTAGCATAACGTTTATGCCAAAAGAGAATATTCTACTCTTAGTTTAGTTCTTGCTTTAAAGCATTTGAACATGGAAAATCGGACCCAAATATGTGGGCATCTCCATCTACGTACTATCAAGTGCATTATGTGAATCCAGAGGCTAGGTAGCAGCAATGTGTATAATGCCCTTATGGGTTATATGTAGCACCGTTTTTGAATGTTTTGCTGGTCTGCATATCTGAGAATCTCAACGGGCAAGTAAAATCCATGTGACTCACAGGTCGGAGACAGCATATTGCCTTAAAGTTATATCGTCAATTAAGAAATGTATTTAGAATTGCGATATATTATTTTCGATATATTTTATAAATCAGGTGTTGTTCATTTTGAAGCGAAGCAAAAATATATATTAAAGTATTTTCAATAACTACTGCATTATTGAACAGTTCATTACCGGCACAAGTCTCTCGAGTATTCGAGTTATTCAACTTTTAAAACTGATTCGAGTACTTCGGCTTCGCGGTTTCGACCGTACTCGATTTTTTTTTAATTATTTTTATATTATCACTTTTTTGACTTGCCAAAATTATGATACCAGTCAGTTTTATTATTTTTTTAAATAACAAGAGATTCGTAAAAAAATAGGTATAGATGTAGGTCAGTGACTGAAAGATAAAGTCGATAATAACTAATAACTTACCAAAATGGATACAAGACAAGTATCTGTTGAGAACACATACATCAGCGCCGGGTCTGTTCGCCGAGCTTGGCTCACAACCGGATGTCCCTCACCAAATGCACAATTACACTAACACAAACTCTCACGAATTTTTCTCCCAACGCTTTCACGTCTTCCACTAATTATTATCCACTTTATCGGGCATCTTCAATTTGATTTACGTCTAGCTCTTACACAGCTCAATTGGTACACTTTTTCTTTTCGGCGAGGTAATTTAAGTGTACGTTAGATACAAGCGGTACCGATACCCTCCTCGTCGACCTCCTTCCGCGCGTACCACACCGCCGCTGCCGCTGCGGCCGCGCGCCGCCACCGCCCGCCACCGCGACACCAACAACGCGCCGCGCACCGAGGCCGCGTCTTCGGGTGCACTATTATGTGCCTATTACCGCCTATTTACTTACCCCCTTATTCATAATGAAGTTATCAAACGTTGATTTCTCAGACTTTATCTGACAGGTGACATTTGGTGCAGATCGAAAGAGTGAGACGGGGCACACTATTACACTGATTTCGTTAAAAAGCGATTATGAATAAGGGGGTTAGTGTCTGATAAACAAAGGCAGTGTCTGTCATTAAATTAATTCTTAAGATTTTTACACGACTGCATGTATATCGTTATAGTATTTTCGATCGTAAGCTAACTCTGATACCTCGCAGTTCTCTTAGAAAGTTATACACACCACATAAACTTTATGATGCATCATTACAAAATATATTTCCCGAGAATTTTATCGACTCCCCTTATACTCAACTCGAGACATAAATGCCTAGAGTATTATAAATTTTAACGTAAAATCTCATTGCATTTTCTGTGTTGATTACTGTGCAACAGTCGTTAAAAGATTTAATGAAAGATGAACTAGGAAGAGCTTTGGTGTTACGATACAAAAGAACGATTAAAATATAGGTAGCTCCAAGAAACCAACAGTGTTCTTGAGTCACATACTGCATTTAATTAACATGTTGGATGTAATGTAATGAGTCGACACTAAATAATCGATCTTAAAATAAACTTAGGCAACGGTGAGTGACATATTACCAAACATTTTTATATATCTATAAGGAGAAGAACAAAATATAACAATTGTATTGATAAATAAATAAATATCAGATCCCAAACTAAGCAGAGCTTGTACTATGGAAACCATATATAACTGATATACTACATATAATACTTATTGTTTGTAAGTAAATCCTTAATTTACATAATGTAGGATGTACTTATGAAATAAAATATCCAAATACATATAATATGTTGTATACTAACCCCCTTATTCATAATAAAGTTATCAAACGTTGATTAGCTAAAAATCCTAAGTCTTTATCTGACACTTGACATTTGGTGATCGAAAGAGTGAGACGGGGTAGACTATTACACTGATTTAATTAAAAAGCGATTATGAATAAGAGGGTAAGTGGTTTTGAAAAAACGCATTCCTCATAACTGGTCAAAGATATAAATTAATACATAATATGAAAGGCATTATTAGTAACGTCACGACCTGGAACAACATTACTCATTTCACTGAATACAGAGAGCGGAAGTGTTTACAAACGGCAAACATGTGCTTGATGCATAGACGATGGTAAACGGCGACGTTGAAAGTTTTCTAATATTTCCTGTATTGCCTTCGCAGAACTAGATCAGTGCCCTTGACTGCGCTGCGTTATTGATTTTACATTCTAGATCATATTATGTGATACAACCAGTTTCTAATTAAAGCTATGCATGAAAATTTATTCCACGTATCATGTCTAAGGATCGGATATTCGGATGCATACTTAAGTAAAGTTAATTTCTGCCAATGAAATTATGGAATCTTATTAAAGTAAATTTTATCCCCCGATGCAATTATGTATGTATCTAGGGTATAAGTGGAGAGGTGGTATAAGTGGAACATAAGTTCTGTTAGGTATTTACTATAGTCCATATAATAGAAAAAAAAGATACAGCGATTCAATTCTTCTGATTTAATTCCCTTGCAGAGATTATCTTTAGGTCATATACTTTTTATCATGAAAAAATTTAAAGTTGCTCGATAAAAAATCGAAGCCAGAAAGTATAATTTATTCTATAACTAGCTGCCCGGCGCGACTTCGCTTGCCTGATGTCCTGCTCTATACTCTACCCTATCCTACCTTATCCTACCCTACCCTACCGCGCTAAAGGTTAAATTAGAAAAGTTTATATAGTCGTTAAGTTTTCTTACATTTTCTGCACAACTTTCTTGATTTTTCTTCAAAAAGAAAAAGATGGATGAAATCTGTAAAGTCGTTCTCAAGTTATGGCGAGACCAAGGGAATTAGGGATTCAATTTATAGATTTTATATCTCAAAATTATTAAGTGATTATATAAATACGCCATCAAATATTTAAATGTAGATATATGTATTTATTTTATCAATCAATGGTGCACTTACTGAGACACATATTTCGTTTTGATGAAATATGAGATAAAACTATCTGGTCTCAATCTAAGCAGTAGGTAACAGGTTTATGACTGTCGCAATAACTGAAAATCTGTAAGTCGACCAAGCAAGTCGACCATTGTCCTTCCAATCAAATGTTGCATTGCAAATGAATGTAACTTTTTATTTAATTCAAACAAACAATTTGCTTACAGTTAAAACGACTATTAAATTATCGAAGGTAATACAAAGTATTTATTTATTATCACTGTCACAATACAAAAAGCGAGTCAATAGAGAAATAATGAAGGTCGATCGGTCAATCAATAACGATAATATTTTGACAAGTGAACTCTTCTAACAGACAGGCGATTGTTGAGGAGAAGAAAGTTCTCATCTCAATAGTTAACATAGGTTACTACAGTCATTGAGATATTGCAAAAAAATTGTTGAAGTATTTTAATGGCAATAAAATAAAATGTAAATAAATTGCATTGTAATACAAAGCTTTCGTCATGACTTTCCTTAGTTGTCTCTTTCGGCGTCATCGTCCGAGCGCTGCGTGTGATGCAAGCTAACATTAACCGTAACATGATGTTGTCGGCAGCACGCGGCACGCCATCGCCACCGCGCCACGCGCACGCCACGTCGCCGTTTCGCCTCTAAGTGAGTAATTACGAGAGATGAAATTCCACTGACACTCTCCGCGCCGCCCGCAGCCCGCCGCCGCCGCCGCCGGGCCGTGATGCTCACATCATACAGATCGTGATGTCTCTAGATAATAGCACAAGCTCTGATTTATTTAAAACAAGTTATGAATAATCATGTCATTTTGTATATCAGACTTTCTTTTTCAGAGGCCGTGAAAATCCAAAATAACTATTAGGTCAATGTCCCACTAGTTCAAATAAGCATTGTTATTCTATGTTTAAATCGTTAGGGTATCCAAATATAGAGTATATAAAAATATTCCAAATAATCATGTATTGGGTCGCCCAATATTTCAAAGTAACCTGAATTTCAATCATGTGAATATTGAATTGCGTGAAAGATCCAAAAATTGCAATAAGTGGCAGATGCAAAATTCTCGGCGCTTCTCACGCTAGGCACATATAAAGACGCGTGTCAAAACAGCTATAATATTTACATAAACTCGGTGAGAATAAATTGATGGCATAAAAGACAAGACATAACAATAGTACATGAACCGGCGACTAGGAAGAAAATATTTATAACTAAGTTCTAGAGATCTCGCATAATTACCGATTTTAAAAGTTGTTTATTAGTTGTCCTATAATTTCCTCTTAACATATTAAGATCACTGGATACGATCGAGCGGGTATCCGAAGGAAGCAACGCATTAGCAAAACCTTTATAATATCTCTGTTAAAGTGGGGTAGCCATATAGCAGTAAATACCTAGGAATTCTGATTAGTCTTGGTCCACGCAAATAGCGGAAATTTGCTGGATCACTTAGATGATTGCATTACTTCCTACCCCTACATCCAATTAAAATTATGATTCAGCTACCTTGACCTTACAGGGGAGCAGTTAGAAAAACGTTTAGCGTCTCCAAATTTTTGCACTCGGTAAATTTTTGTTTTCGCAAATATGACTACGTCTCCCAGTTTTGTTTTCAACTCGAGTGGCTCCCTATTTGCACTCAACTATTACAATAACCCCCTTATTCATAATCGCTTTTTAACTAAATCAGTGTAATAGTGTGCCTCGTCTCATTCTTTCGATCATCAAATGTCACCTGTCCGATAAAGACTTCGGAAGTATAGCTAATCAACGTTTGTTAACTTTATTATGAATAAGGGGGTAAGCATATATTGAGATATTCCTTGTTCTCTAGTCGATTAGCGCATAAAAGTATTCAATCGTTGAGGCGGTTATTCTGCGTATTGTGCTGAACAGTTGCCGAACCCCATTCGAAAGAAAGCTCTGTACTTTCTGTTATCGCTGTTTTATTTTATAAAAGTAAAAAAGTCTTCTAAGACTTTCAATACGGAACAAAGGTAAGCGAATAATGATTGTATTTTATGTCGAGCGATCATTTTGGCGCGATAATAGAGCAAAATAAGGCGTGGGCGCTGCTGAAGTACACCCGCGCGAACCGGATCTAAGCTCGCGATAAATCATGCCGAGACCAAACTTCGACCGCCGCGCCGCAGCCGCCGCCACTGCCGCGGCTGCCACCAACGCCCCCCTTCCCCTCCCATCCCCCTACGATACTTGGTGTCGTACTTTAGTACTTATGCTGTCCAGTATGCGTCAACAACAATCATCTAACATTCGCAAACACGAAATAATTTCCTTCGACATAATTGTCGACTCTACATCATGACGAATAATTTAGAATTTTCAAATGCTGTATTTTACTGTCACTGCGCAAAATATCACTGGAATTATTTGCTCCATTTTGATGTGAAAGAAGGACACGACACGAAGAAGGATTACCAAACGACGTCGAAATCGCAGGCAAAAGCTAGTTAGTAATATCGTCGATATGCATGATGGAGCAAAAGTTTGAAGATATCAAATAAAGATCTCTAAATCCGCTTTAACTTTTCAATATGAGAAATGATGTATATGACCAATACCTGACAAGAGCATATCTTTATTGTTGAGCATAATAAAAGTGTACTACAATGAGATTGAGAGGCATCAGACAGTAGGTACGAGCGGCGAGTGTGTATTCTACGGCCGTCGCGCTCGTCGTGCCAAAGCCGCGCGGCCACTGCACTCGCTTCGATTTCACTTTTATTAGCAATCCACTTAATTGGATACCACTGTTGCGGTTTTATTCATTTTGCAGATTCATCTGGGACGCATTTTATTATTGCAATCATGACAAAACTCAATTTGAAACCTCAAGAGCTACCACAATTAACAAAGTCAGACCAAACAGGACGTAGATAATAATGTAGTGATGCCATTTTATGCATAGTGACCTAACTGTAATTATCTACCCAGCGCTGTAAAATAAGAATACTTTATATGGGAAGCTATTTGTTATTAGAACTTTTATAGTAAAAACTATGAACATTCGTATTTGAATGAGTAAGAGAAAAGAGTTTCTATCTGTATTAGCTCCATAACAAATACTCCGGTTTTATTGTTAAAAGCTGAAGGTCAGTCAAGCCGCCGGCCGTTGGAAAAGTACAGCATGAATTAAAATTTAATTTATACCTAAAACTTTGCTCGTAATCCCACGCTTGAGGGACCGATTAAATGACATTAATGTAGTTTTTTGTTCCGTGGCTCTGGCGAAATGAGAATATCTAGTACGTACAATATTCTAGCCGTGTTGTACATAGTACATACACGTTAAAAAGACATTTGCTCTGTTTGACGACCGCGTTGACAATAGACATTGGTAGCTTGCGTACGTGACTCTATATTTATTCAACGTAACTCATAGTTCCTCAACGTATTTTAGCATAAAACTGTAGGTACGTTTTTGGGCAAAAATATAAAGAGGAAGTATTCTGCAAGGACGTCTGAAATGCTGCTTGTATATGTTAATATATCCTAATATCTAATTTAAGTCACGTATTCTGAGCTTAAGCCTCAGAAACAAACTGCAGATGTAATAGGTTAAAATTAGGATTGAGGTCATGATACCTGACCAAAAACTATAGATTAATAGAAATAGTTTTAAATAAAATAAAAATCTAGATCGAGCTGTCGTACTGTTCGTACGTTGCACACTGAATGTAGGTAGTAATTTAGCCGTTAAATTTCCGCATTGACTTGTCGCTGAAGGACGTTTGAAATTACATTAACCCAGCGCATGTTTTTATTTTTTTAAGGATGGCCTTGTTTTTTAGCACAATCTCACCATGATAGGTGATGCTGTGATCAAAGGTACTAACATGGTAGTAACTCACAAAGCCCAGAAAGGTACTGGCTCTACAGTGCAAAATATGATGCTTTTTTATATAACTAAGGTGGTAAACAAGCTTACGGCCCGCCTGATGGTAAGCGGTTACTAAAACATATAGACGCGTGCTACAAACACCATGCGATGTTAAAATCTTATTAATAATTTTGTATTAAATTTCTATCGAAGCCAAATTAGATTTTGTATTTTACATATTACCAACCAGTAATATAATTATTAATATTATTATCACAAAAACACTTCCTTATTTTATTTTTATCTATTAGTTACGATAAATAATATGTTTACAATCCTGTATTGTATTTTTTTTATTGTTACCTTTCTTTGGTAACCTTAATTGGTTTCCTTACATACGTTTCCTTATATCCTGCTGTAGGTCAGGATTTTTTATATCTATAATCTTATTTACAATTTCGTAGGGCAAATACCAAGTGTATTAGATCTTATTAAAAAGAAGCGTTTAGAGTCTATATAGATGGCATTTCTCTATATACCTACATATTATAAAGAAATTCCATACTGCCGGTTGCTACGCGATGTGCTCTATGAAAGATACATAGTTATATGTAAAAAATACTCTGATCGAATAACTCTGTATATAATCCTTAAATATGTTGAGAATGCATTCGTTAATATCGTACGAAGGAGAAGATAATTGTGATATAAGTTCTAAGTTAAAAAAAAAAAAATTATACAACCTTTTTTGGAGTGACTGTACTTTTTGTTGACTGTATTTGCATTGTCATCCAATAAATGTATACCAAATATCAAGTCAATCCGACTACTGGAAGTGGGTGAAATTCGACCTGCAAGATTCCACCCGAACAAACATAGGTACATACATACATTGCAAGTTAAATAAAAGCTTGTAAAAACTTTGTAAAATAAAAAAGGAAAAATCATGTTTCAAAGGACTATACCTATGCCACTAATAGTTAATTAAGTAAAATAGCATCAAAGCAAATTAATTAAAGACGAGTATTTCAAAGAACATGATTAAAACCACGGATATAGGTACTTTAGTACTAAAAATTTACGCGTAAGTGTTCATGTTGTCACTTAGATGTTTACATTACAAGCAAAAAGAAAAGACTTACTAATTAACGATAAAAACTAAGATAAACCGGAACTGTTTATACGTGCGATCATGACTTTCACTTGCACTCTATCATCGAATATTCCAACAAACCAGTTCTTTATCAGACTAGCTAGAATTTGCCACAGCTCCTATTTTATTAGCTAGCACATATAACACTAATTCGTTTGACGATACGCTAATAGCATTAATATTCTGATTTAATTTTAATAACTAACTGGTGTGTAATAAATTATAGTTTAGAAAATGCCAATTTAATTGCAATTAAGTGCATCTAGAAACATTTCAAAGATGAATATTTCATTGATCATACGAAATATATATATTATTATGTTGTATATATCTTGAACTAAAACTTTGCTCAGTAGGCAAGCATTTAAATGTCAGCTGCCATTATATTTCAAGTTTTTAGTTTCTGCAATGCGGGTATGTACTATGTAGTAGAACATAGAGTCGAAAATGTTGCGAATATTATAAGTGTTAGGGTGCCAGGTACAAAAATGATTAGCAGCCAATTCATATTTTTAAGTATCATTAATCAATTGAAACTAAATTTTTGATGTTAGTCTAGACTTGATCAAAGGTACAGTGAGACATGGATCTTTTTGTACATTTGCATAATTGGAACTAATAGTAACAATACATCGAGAAAATATAAGACGAAAGAGACATTTTAGAGTAATTTATTTTGTATTTCATAGACAAGTAGTGCCAACAAAAAGAGCCTTGTCGTACTGTAATTCAGGTTGCATTTCCGGAATAGCATTTTTTTATTCAGCTGTCTAACGGCGAAAAAACAGTCATGTATGTAAATGCGATCTGTTGCAAAATAGGTGGGCTAGAAAATATCGTATTTATAGTAGGAATTATTAATTTAAAGATAGGATATTGGAAATGGTTGTAATCAGCAATTTCATTACTATGAGTTGTACGTAGTATTTATATACTCTGAGCTATGAGTACTAAATAAAATAATTTTATAAATAAAACAAAAATAGTAAGTATTCAAAATGCCGTTGTATTTTAAATGATTTTTTCCAATGCCTATTTTTTTGTAAAGATTTTAAGTGAATTTCGTGGAAAAAATCTATAGCCGCCACGAGTAGAACATAAATAAAAAAGATGGCGCGATTGTAAAGAATGTGATAAAAAAGACGGTGTTTGGTTGTCACGCAGAGGGTATGAAAAGTAGAGTATTCTCTAAGGAACTGGCTCTCAAGTGCAGCTGTTGGAACACACCGATAGATGCTTGGCGACAGATTTTGATCATGAGGGTGGTAGCCAGCTAGGTTGGTACTACAAAGTACCCTACCACCGTACTATGGTTTCCTCACGATGTTTTTCCTTCACCAAAAGCTCAAGCTCATTGTAGAATTCGAACCCGGGACCTCGTCTCGGTATCCGACGTCACTACCACTGAGTTATCATCAACTTTGTGTGTTCCGACAGCTGCACTTGAGAGCCAGTTCCTTCTAGACTCTGTGTGCTTACCACCTTCGGCCATATCATCCCTTACCATGGTGAGATTGTGGTCAAACACAGGCCTATACAAAGTAAAAAAAAAACACTTCGTTATCCCCTTGGTTCATAATCTACTATTCTACAATTATAAAACCGCACGAAAGTCCGATTATTATTTTCAGTCAAATTTAAAATTTAATATTATGCTAAAAAAAGATATTTTATCCAAAAAAAAGAAAGTTTTAATGCTTTTTTGAAAGAACCTCGGAAGTTAGTAATGACATTTATTTATACATCTTTTTAGTATGATTGACTAAATTTGATGATAGGCTTGTGTTTGACAAACAATCACACCATGGAAAGTAATGATGGGCGACAATGAGTTATGAATAAATATTTAATACTTGCTATTAGGTAAGTATATAAAATTGGTGTTTGTGTGTTCGTTTTTCTTCTAGGTGATCGCGCATCGTTCATTCGATTGAGTTGCAACTTAAAGCTGTACGGTTGTTGAGTGAAAGTTTCTGGTATGGTAAAAAAGGCATTGCAACGCGTGCCGGGCATTAGCTAGATAATCATAAATTATTTTGTTCATGAACATGTCTGTGTTCCGAGCCTGGGTGCAAATATCTATATCATATAGATATAATACAAGAGTATCGTTAGTACCTACATCAGTGAACTGGTTTGCATAGTACAAACTGCTTGGTTTTTCCAACCAGGGCTTGTATTCCTCCTTGTAATCACTCAGATGGTCGTGCAAGAAAAATGTACCAGGATATTCATTTTATAAAATTAAAAACTGACGTGGAAAATTACCTTAAAATATAGACTTTTTAGATTAAATTTACGTATTCCAACAACGACAAATATTTTTAGTCAATCATGATAATTGTGATATTAAAGTACGACCACATAATGTAATTTTGCCAAAAAGTAATAAAGAAGCTGTCAAACATTTGTATTATTTATAATTACCATTTGTTTGATAGTCAAACAAAAGTAAGTAAGTGCAAAATGCAAAACGGGCCGGCCTCATTCTCGCGACCGCTCGCTCGCTCGGGCGGGCGGAGGCATTCGGCATCATCAGCCTGATTGTTGACACACATAATGGCACTTTATTTACATTGATTGATATTTTTTGTAGTAACAAATGCACATTTGGAATAATAACAGGTCAGTTTATTGAGTATCATTTGAAAGTTTTTCATGAAAGTTTTCCAGATAGAATAATAGAAACTTATTTTAACGTCAAATTACTAGGTATAAAATGTAGTCGTACCGAATACATGTTAATTTGTTGCGGAATCCGAGAGCAATAACCGACGGCACTGCTAGCGGTATTCGGCGGTTTCTTCGGCTCTAATATTCGACAAAAACAACCAGCCGAAGTTTATGTATGTATGTGTGCATGCACAAACAAGAAAATGTTTATATGTATGTTTGGTTAGAGTGTATTTCGACATATTAAGCTTAATGTGCAGATTAGTCACGCCTCAGCCTTTAAAAGAAACGAGCCCGCATTTCTTAAATATTAAAATGCACAAAATTACAAACATATCTTAAACATATCTTTACGATGTCTGAAAAATTAATGCTTTTATTTATCATAATTAATTGCTCTCAGTTAATAAAAACATTTATTCAATTATAAAAACTATATTTCTCCTTATTTACATGATGTTTTATCAAATATCTCTTTTAATTAACACCATTTTTTGGATATATTTTATTTATTGTTTTCTTTAATATTTATGCAACAACGCTTATGTGGTCACACTTATTCAAATATTTTATATTAATTGAAAAATATATAAACGTAGTAGACAACGACCTATATGTTCGATTATTACCATGTGATAATTTAATTAATGTTAACAAGTTAAAAAAGCCTACATTCTTCAGATAAAAAATATCAAATTCCTTAATTAGTGTTATTCTTATGGTAACAAGCTTTTGCCTATTCATAAATACCAGTAGCACTATCAGGTTATGATTTAAAACCTTTTAAAATTAATAAAAAAATATATATGACAAATTTGATCTAGGAAATTCAAAGAACAAATATTATTATAAGTATTTCATTGAATTAGCATAACAATAAAAAGTATGGTGAAAATAAAAAATAAAATTCAAGTTCGAAGTTTTTTTTTTATTTAAACTTTAGCGAGATTGTCGTGAAGAAGCGCTCATGATCTCCTAGCAGGTACCGAAGTGATGTAACGTCACAGAGGCTAGTTTCCCCTGTCTAAACTAATATTGGAAGATTCCAAAAAAATATATATTATATTTTTGCAATTGATATTATAACTTTGATATTAGATTTCTATGGGCTATAAACTCTTCGGCTTCGGCATAAATTATATATGAATTAAGATGATCTATAATATTTTTAAATCTGTAACAGATTAAATGCAGTTAACAAACCCAAGGCTATATTATGAGTTTTACAACATAATTATTATTTATAAATTGTACCTTTTACATGACTATTACATTCTGAAATAAGAAATACTCATGTTGTTATTGCAGGCAATGAATTTTTCTCCAGCCATGAGCTTTAAAAAAGTACCAAATGATTGACAGTTTATATTTCAGGGCCAAAGGTCACGCGCTGTAAAGTCGCAAGGACAAACACTTTCTGCGCAGGAGTGCGTCGCGGTCGGGCGCGCACCAACCTTCCGCCTAGCGCCTCGCCCGCCGCACGCGAGGGGTCAAGGCGTTTAGTTGTCCATTTTGATATAATTTAACCACCAAACGCTCTATTGGTAATTACACTTTAATTAGCGCCCGAGATAAATCCTAATTGGAATTTGTCATTGGGGTGTTTATACAACAAAACGTCCTTCTACTTACTTACTACTTAGTGTCGTACTTATTTTGTTGTACCTAATTGTGAGCGAATAGACCCGATACATTAATATCACAATTGTTGTAGTTGGTTCTATAGTATTACCACATAATTAATAATATACTACGTACAAGTATTATTATTACGAAATCATATCAGCTATTGTTCGGTATATCATTGACTAAATATTTGGCCATATGAGTTACTTCCAGCACTTAACATACGTTTTAATTATTAACTTATTTCGTTAGCTTCATTCAATTTATGGTCACACTCAAAAGTATCGATCAATAAATAAGATGATTAGCCGATAAGGAAAGCAGGCCAAAGAACAGAGTTTTCAAGAGAGGAGCCAGTAACTAGAGTCAACGACATAAATCTTGATTTCGGGCCGATATCGAATAATTGAAGACTGCGAAGTTTATTACGGGTCTTTAGTAACTTCACACCAGTTTTGATTTAACCCACTGGAAAGAGAGAACAAAAAGTAAAAAGTTGATAAAAACATGTATTGTAAGACCCTACATATTTATACTGTTAAGTACAAAACAGAATTTTTGGCGGGAACTTGCAGAGTGACGTTGCGTTTTCATTTTTATTTTTATAAATTCGTGTATTTTGAGTTTAATTGCATATTATCGGTACATGTTTAATTGCATATTATCGGTGCACCAGTGAAATGAAATGAATTATGTATATCGTGACTTTACAAGTTGTCTCAAAGAGTCCGTGAAAAGTGTTAGTACAACCACCATTGTACTAAAACATGACTTTTTATGGACGATGACTGACTGAGGACTATGTAAAAGTGATTTATTGTGACTAGAACCTTCAATATAACTGGAAAATGAAAAAATGCACAAGAAGTGTGAGGCCAATATATAAAAAAAAGTACAATACAAATGATAAAAAATACGGATGAACCCACTAAAATAATATTGAAGAGATGATAACCTATTAATAAGAAAGGCTCTCGACACGACCATTTTCACGAAGCTCTAATAAAGCGTTCCTATTTATCAGCTAAAACTCATTCCTCGCTACACATCTCTGGTGGATATCCAACCCTCGCTAGGAGCCGCTGGAAGTATGCAGCTGTGGACCGTTCCTTGAGAATATCAATAGAGGACGCCTTAGATGATAATGATGTGTTAAAAAATAATTATACATACCTAATATACTCGTAGCGATAGACAGTTGACAATTGTCTTAGCTCTTCAACAAAAAACAAACAAGTAGGTACCTACTTTTGTTTGAAAATGAAACACCTATTGCATTAAACCGAGTTTATTTAAATTAAACAAATATTGGTAATAAGTATTTTATAGCGATTACCGAAATTGTGTTAAATAATTGCACAATTAGCCTCCAAAGTCCAAGTAAAAGTTATCATAAGGTCCGGTTCTTTGGAAAAAAATATTTACTTCTTTGTGTGGTTGAAATATCCTGAAATTATTTCTTGGTACCGGAAAACTACGGCTAGTCTCGTGACGAAAACTGTACATATTTTTTGTCGCTTTAATGTAGTAAATTAATTTTAAATACTTTAGATACAGGTTGTTTAATTATTCGACTATCGATTCTAGGTACTTCAGTGACAAAAAAATATGCTTTTCCCTTATTATATTCGTACGTCATATATTCTATCTATATCTTAATTCATATAAATCTAATGATTTTGATGATTTGTTAAGAAAATTGCACAAAAAAAATATTACCTACTTATTCTTTTATGTAACTCTATACAGAATTGTATAAGTAACGGTTCTTTAACACACTAGAAGCTAAATAGTATTTTGCGAACATAAAGTATGCAAGTAAATGTGTTTTGTTAACTATATTTGTCATCTTTCATTATTTCGAATGCCAAATACTAGTTGTGTTCATATTTAGGTATGAACATAAAATATTGTCATAGTTATGGAGAGAATCAAAGGCATAATTCATTGTAGAGCTGTGGCGCCAATTATGAAAACAGCGTTGATTATAAAAAAAGAAATAGTTTGAATAAAAATGAACTGTATAATTCTATTGACTTGGAAAGTTGCATTCACAGAAAATATACTAAGAAAAATTGTGAAAAGTTAAATAAAATATTTAATTGGTAATATTATATTTATACTTAAGCATCTTCCTACCCTATACCTAACAATAACATTAAGCCGTATTGACCTAGATCAAAATTCCTATCCAGTCTCAAGAAAAGATCGTTTTAATCGAAAATAAACCTAATATCATCGGTAAAGGTTCCAAATTCGATTGTTTTAATCTCGACTCAAAACTTGACTTTAGCTTTATGTGGCGTTCTAGAATAATGAACTTATACAAATCTTAAAGTCTACGTGAGCGAAGTCGCGGGTGAAAAGCTAGTACCTATTAAATTATGAGACGTCATTTGATCATTATCAATTCGTTAATTATCAACAACATACAGGCTAAGGAGATGAATTCAGGTTTATTTTTGATTCTTTAGATCATCAAATTTTCATCACTTGGAGCTCTATTTTGTAATGATTTTCTGATCAACATGACGTTGAGCGAGAACGAGGTTTATTTTCAGTTGATATACTTAGAATATTGTATGAGGCTTACATCAGCTTGTGTTTTACTAGGGATAGGCTCGTGTGTGACCTGGCCACAATTTCACTATAGTAATTTGTGAATTGTGTGAGGTAAAATTGCACGTCATACACGATTCTGTAACCTTTGTAGGCGAAATCCTCATAGGAAGAAATCACAAGGTAAATGATCCGAGAATCTTCAGGCCAAGGGGTTGCACTATTGGCTATGAAGCCAATATTATTAGCTTAAAATATTTGTATCTTGATGAAAAATTATCTATCTTCGATCATCGATTGGAATTAGTTCAGAGACGCTGTTAATCTTTTTGTACAATTTCATCCAAATCAAATACACATATTATTATTAGTAAATTGTATGCTTCAGCACAGACAGCAGTTGAAGTATGAGTAATGTTTGTAAAACCTGATAATTGAATCTATTTGCTGCGACAAAATTTGCCATTAGTCATTGATAGGTATGGGTTTCTACTCGGGCATTAGTTTAAGAATATACGCTATTATAGTAAGAATAGTTATTGCATAGTCTGATGGCTGAGTGTGGTGCGGAGTATTCAGGTTGCGTAATGCGACAGATCACGGCTGGCTATGCCACGCCGCCACTTTGGCCGGAGAGCAAGCGCAGCATCTTAGACTACTATTTATACGCATATGTAGGTTGGAGTCATGTTTTAGGTAGTTTTACAGCACAAAATAATGTCACATTTAGGCGCCGATCCTATAGCTAGCGGTCTAAGGTTCTGCGGTCTGAATTCTGCGTTCCACGTTCATTGTAATGATGTAATCTATGCGGTCTTTTAGTCATTACATACAGCGTCAAGGAGAACTCACGTTTTGTTGAAGTTCCATTCTCAAGTCTCAAATGATGGCAGGTCAGGTTTGTTATCGGAAAATTGATTGAGTTAAAAAGAGATTATGACGTGTTATCGTTAGCGAATATTGCAGTAATTTAGAACTCTAGACTGTTCGCTGTGACCGCGGAACGCAGAACTGTGATCACAGAAGTCAGACCACGCGCTATGGGACCGGATCTTAGAGTATGTTTGGACGGATGGATGTATGAGTTTAAACCAGCATTGAAGTATTTATGTTGCAACTAAGAGGATACGCTAGCTAGACACAATGCGCATACCGAACTCTCCTCCGCAAACTGCCTTCATACCATCTTTATTGTATCGTATCACTGCACGAGAATTCTTATAACATTGCTAATCCTTTGTCCAATTCAATTCCTCACTCAAGGCGACACCGTCTAGTAATAAAAAGATCTATAACTACATAAATGTTTTTATGAACGTTGATACTAAAACCATTTTAATAGTACTTGCTAAGTGTAGCAAGCCGGATATAAGTTTTTAAATAATAAATAGTTGTAGCGACTATTTAAATCCGCTATTGATTGACTGATACTTTGACTTTACTTAGCGTCGACATCTGAGTGAGTCACAATAAGCAGTTAGGGATTTTCCGCCAAAAAACAAGGTGACTCTATCACTCGAAAGATTGACATTATTTGTTTTTATGATCAGATTGTTTTTTATTAGTAACCCTGTTAAACAATAATTTCACATGTAATTAGATCCGTGATACTAAAATTGTAAAGTATCAAATAAATTTGGTCTGCAATTAATTATTTTCCTGCCATAAAGACTAACTGTATGTTGCAACATACTGTTACATTTAGTGTTTAATGTTTGAATGCTGTAATAAACTTATATTACTTATATTCAAGTAAGATAGGTGTATTTATATATTTAAGACGAAGCTACCTCGCAATTTCTCAAGCAAAAAAATAATAAAAACATAACTTTAATGCACTAATAATTAAGTAAATACTACCTTAATTACCTATAAAATAGTAGTGATTACGTGTATAATATTTAAAATGCGTGTCCTTCTGTGTGCGGTGTTCTCATGAATGATCAAACACTCCGTACGTCTCCCATATAAAAGAGTTCAACGCGAGAAGTCCAACAATATAACACATAATACAAGATTCATAGCAATTTATTCAAATGAGGCTTTAGCTTTTTACTTATATGAAAATCAGAGATACTAAAGAGTTCATTCCGGTCCAGGAATTAATACTCTACTGAGAAGAATTGACAATAGACTACTATTTTGGCTATTTTTATAATTTCTTAACATTTTAACTTACAAAAGATCAACAAAAAACATGAAAAACTAACTCACAATGAATTAAAACGAGTACATTAGTATAAAGTGTAGCTATTTTCAAAGTATAATGAACTAGGTCCCTAGTATTATATGCTTTTTCTTTCATCCTAATAAATTTTAACGTCAAATTCGTCTACAGAAAAAGTTGCAATATTCATTATAGAGAAATAAGTTAGTTAATTAGAAATTTTCTAATTTCCCATTCATTTAAAAAAAAACTTGTTCTATTTTCAAAAGTTTAATTGAACGTCTAATATTCATGCTAGGTCAAAATAGTCATTATTCCAAAACGCGTAGGTAAAAAGCTTAAATAAATCTATATAGTAGGTACAGTTTAGATAAACTAGTTTCGAACTAAAAAAATAGCCTACTTACCTGTACATGAAATTGAATTTGAAACTAATCATCATACTAATGGTCTCTATCAATTTTATTTTATAAATGGGACTTATTGAGTGGATGTTTGTACTCAAGCATGGCACATTTATATTCCGGGATACTCTAGATCCCTTTGAAGTGCGGGTAAAGTTTTAAAGCGAAAACTATATACAGCTTACTATAAACACGATACAATTCTGATAATAATTAGCTATTGAGGTAAAGTATTCAAATACGACCTGAAAAATATTATTTCGTAAGTAATAAATTTTCCTCACGTGAGTTTCATTTCTATGAGAAGCTTATAAGGGTAAACTACACATGGTAAATGTACCTATACTTCTTATAAGGTAAACTGTAGGTAAGTAATTGCCACGCTGCCCACTCATTCTTACTGGCTCTCTCATAAAAAATCATTCTCTGTCGAACCACAATTTTATGTACTTAACTTTTTACTTTCAGATATTATACGGTTTTCTTTTGTACATGCAACGTCATACCAATTTAATAAAACAACACCGATATTTAACAACTTCAAATTACATGGTGCCAACCAAGCTGTCTCTACGTCTTCGTCACCTGTTAGTAATATCCAGATAAATGCATTATAAATAAAAGCTATTTAAAATTAAGACTCACCTTCACCGTCGAAGAATCGATCCAATAAACAATCAGAAATCGGATTAACACTTGAGTGAAATAAGCACGAGTTGTAGCACTTCGTCTCAAAGTTTGAGAACAAGACAAGTGATAAGTTCATATAAACCCTTGCAGCGCGGTGGGGCACAGAGGCTCGGAAGTCCTTAAAGCGGTGGTGCAGTCCAGGGTAGTGGACGCAGACTGCGGCGGAGAGGTTCTAGTGCCGGCGGCGCGCGGGTGGCGGTCCAGCGTCCGGCCGCACTACGCGCCTCGCAACGGTAAACTGGCTGCCAGCACCGACACAGCCTCTCCCTCGCTTGTATGAGTGCCTCAACCTCCCTCCCGAACAAATAGTACCGTACACCGTGCTCGTGTCTTGGTAACATTTATTATACTTTTGTTAGTGTTGTCTCGCGAATGTGCCTGTGTGCTGGCACTCCGGCACACAGCCGCGAGACGTGCTTTGCGCCCCGCGCCCGCGCCGCAGCCGTGTGGGTGTTGGAGTAGGTAAAGTAACTACCTATGCGTGCTTTGATCTTACGATTCGGTATGCACGGCCGCGCGGCCGCACGTAGCACCGTGGCTATACTTTACTTCTATAATAATATCTAGTCAATAATTTTAGTTTGGGTTTGTGCAACAACCGACACACGTCTCGAGTCGAGCACGCTATCTAGGCTAGCGCGACCAATACCCAGTACCAACACATAAGTATCTTCACTTTGATAATAGTTCATTTTACAAAATTATAATTGCGACCACCAATATCGCAATTCTTATTTTGGTTCGACAGAGATTATAATTTGAAAATACACTACGAAAACCTAATCATTGGAGAATTACAAAAACATTGGTATACATGGAAATTCATGTCTATGTGGTGAATCCCATTCTTAATCTATCAGGAAGCCATTGTTTTCATGCAAAGAAGCTTGAACTAAAATGTTTGTAAATTAGTTTGATTTTGATGTTGGTCACCATATGCCCATATACCTAATAGAAAATAATAAGAATAGGTATATAACAAACATTTGATTTTCAGTAGATTTTATCTGAGAGCAAGTCAAGCTTTTTCAGTTTAGTATGAACATGTTTCTTCCAGGTAAGATGTCTATCCAAGTACATAAAGGCATCTGACATCTTGTTCATGTGGCTTTTGAACTTCTTTTAATTAAAGTGGCAGGTATGTCTACTGAATATCAGAAGCTGTCACCGAATTAAAATCAGTGTGTAAAATGGCTGTATTATTAAAAGTATTTTCAACGTTGGAAAAACAGTTGAATGATGGGGACAGAGAATTAGTCCCATTACGCCACCTGGGTTTTTGTGCAGCCTCGTTATTTTATTTTTAACAGGAAGGGTAATTGAGGGTATTTTGAATACCTAGTAGATCAACATTCATCATTTTCTTGTCGTGCCTTGGCTACTTCTTGCAAAATGCCTCTACCGAATTCCTCTACCGAACGCCTCTACCGAATGCCTCTACCGAAAGCCTGAAAGAAATATATTATGCACACACATGTAATGTTATATCGTATGGCATCATAATTTGGGGATGTTCAACAGAAAATGAACGTGTATTAAAAATGCAGAAAAGAGCTTTTAGAACGCTCGCCAATGCTCAATATGGGACTTGTATTGTGGAATATAGGGCAGGAGCCCCGGTTGTGGCCACTTGCAATTTTGAAAGTCAATAAATAAGGCGTTGAAGCCTGAAGCCGGCTTTTCAGTATGTGATATAATATAATATATATTACATCTTGAGATATATTTTATCGCTCGTCATACAATGTGTCAAAAAAATATTTATAGTTTGGTATGTAATATACAAAAATGTATGACGAGCTATAAAATATTATATCTCAAGATATAATTTATATTTTTTTTCTAGTTTTTATGATATCTTTATTTACAACAAATATGTACAAAATACAATCTATATATAGAAAATTTCCTCAAGCCTGCCGCTGCTTCCGATTAACGGCAGGGTTCCCAGAAGGCTTGCAGCGTTTCCTCTTTGGATAGCCAAGCTGACACGTTGGCGGAAAAAGCTCCCCGCCCGCTGGTCCCCGGAGGTATTTTATATTATATTATATCCCATAGTGAAAAGCCGGCTTGACTCGTTTATTGTATATAGTAAATAAAATCTTTGATGATTATCGCTTTTGACGAGCAATTTTAGTGAAAAATAATAATTTCCTTAATATCTGAACAAACACCATTAGCGACCCTTGGTAATTAATCGATAAATATCTTGCTCAAATTTTTATTTGTTGCTGGGTTCTTATTGAAGCACACTAAATGAATGTCTAGGAACTTGATTTTGATGTTATTTTGACTTCCTCTTCCTGGAAACTTAGGTGGAAATGGGTGGCCACAACTGGATCAGTAGTGATTTTACACCTTTCGTCTACAAACATTCATAATAAATAAAATATTTGTCTCTAGAGACACACTTCTACAAAACCTAAAAGATAAATAAACAAATAATCAACACGATACTCATTTTTGAATTAAAGGCGAATTTTTTATATAAAAAAATCCTTAAATTGGTAAATACCGGGGCTCTTACCCAATGAATTTGCCAAGACGAACCAGTTCTGACAGGGCCATCTAAGAACCGTTATATCTTTTGAACTTGTGTCCAACCTTTGTTATTGCTATAATCTGATATTTAAGCGACACGATTTGACAAACTCAGGGAATCAGGGAATAACCACCTGCACCCAGTGCTGGTGGTTATTCCCTGCTCTAGTTGTAGAGGCACAAAAGCGACAGCCAGGGAGAGCCTGTCCTGGAAACAAAAACCCTTTGATAACTTTTAAACCAGGGACCGAAAAATCTGATATTTAGTGTCAAATATTCGTCAAATCGAATCCGTGACGGGGGCTCTACCAGGAAGTGGCACACTGAGAATACTTATTGAAGTAAAAATCAAAAATACTTGGGTTGACCTAGGCCCAGGGGGGGTCCCGGTTGACGCAGATCCTCTCGGGACACGGTTGTTTCGGGAGGTATCTGTGTCGGATTGCCGGGAGGGAGCCGACCGCCGAGTGCCACCACTGTGACGGGTGCCTCGAGGAGGAGGCACAACACACGCTGGAGGTGTGCCCAGCTTGGGCAAGCGAGTGCCACGAGCTCTGTGCCGAAGTGGGGACAGATCTCTCGCTGCTGAGCGTGGTTGGCGATGTGGTTGTGTCCACTCCTTTTGCGAGCGAGTTATGCTCGCAAAGGAGGCGGCGGAACGTGACAGGGACTCGACCACCCTGGCTATCCGATTCAGGAGAACCGGGCGTCGGAGGGCGGCTTTTTTAAACCACCTTCCCCCCAACATGGGCCCAATGGTGGCGGACTCAGGGGAGTTTGCCACCCATCAACATCGGGCCCGAGTAGTGGAGCGTGTGTTCCCGCACGCTACTCAGGAGGAGACGGCGGAGACAATAGCTCCGGTCCCTGCCGTCAAAGAAGAGGAGGCCTCCCAGTAGGCCGTCGCTGCTGGATACGCGGATGAATGCTTCGACGCCCCCGTATATCCAGCCGGCAGCGACAGGTAGGGACACCGTGGGGTATTAGTCAGTAGGAGTCTGACATAACCCGGCCGCTCCCCCGGAGTGCCCGGATATACATAAGGATTTCCCCACGTAAAAAAAAATGGATCCGTGCCTAACAAATAAATATATTCTCGTCTTCCACGTGCTGAGCCACCTTCCTTATAATTGTATATAGGCTTTGACAATTAAGTAACCTTTGTTTGATTTATTCTTTGTATTCATTAAACGATATTTTACTTTTAGTGTCACAATCTAGGTATTACAAGGTTAGGTATAGTTAGTTCTTGTATTTATATTAATCTCTATCTATATAAATAAAAAATAAATGCTGATCGTTGGTAAGCACATCACTTGAGAACGGTAAACCGATATAGTAAGAGGTTATGGAAAAAAAAATGCAAAAGTTGCCTGGAAAATTTGTGAAAACTGAAAGCGTTTTTTTGTTTTATGGGATTCCAAATGCTACTAAAAAGTACAGTCGCGCTTCACTACATATTTTTTTCTTATTAAAGTTCTAATAAACACTAAATACTAAACTACAGTAAATACTAAACATCCTTAAAAATAATAGGTCTACTAAGTACTAAATAAAATCTAAAGGTGGGTACAGACCGGTGTTACGGGGCATAGTACCATTTGCAGTGAGCATGATACGTAAACGCCGCGCGCCGTGTGCTAAAATCTGACTGCAAGAACGCTCGCTGTGTATGTGTAAGCAATACGTAAAATTACACCCCGTAACACCGGTCAGTACCCACCTTTATGTGATCCCCTGTTAGTAAACTGTAACGCGATGAGCAAAACGGCTTTTGCGTACAATTTTTTGTCAGGCGCTACCATATTTTAACGCTTTATTGTGTATAAAGTAGTGTTGGTTCTATTATTATTGTACAGACGTGCGCGACTCACAGTCACAATTGTCTGGTTTTTTACACGGTATGCATAAAACTTGCATAAAACGTATTTTTTAAACCGGGAGGACAGTCTCGACTGTGCGCGAAATACGAACGTTTATTATTTCAGAGTAAGTATTGTAACTAAATTGTCAATGCTCATGTGAACCGGACTATCCATTTGGGTAGAAACAAGCACGATCCTATAAGTAAATCTATGGCGATCAGACATTATAGCCCAGGCAGTATAGCCCAGGGCAAGCAGTCTCTACATAGATAGCGACGACGTTACGTCTGAATTCTGTCGTAAAGTCCTAACGATCATTATAACAATATTTGGTAGTCTCAACTGCCAAATATTATTGATTTTTACGCAAGCTTTACGAATTTTCGTTACGTTTGCAATAAACTTTGTGACTATTTTTGATAGCAAGCAACTTCGTATTTTAACATTTAATTTCAATTGGCGTACTTCTAAATTGGTACTTACTACATCCTACATTCTAGTTTTTCAGTATCCGGGTGAATGTGAATCCGGCTATGTATGACGTTTAGCTTTCAGGAATCAAAACATCGATCGTGAAGAAATCATAGCACGATGATGGCGTACGTTGTAGTAACTGCTGGCTACCACCCTCAAGTTGAAAATCTGGTGTCAATCACCTACCGTTGTGTTCTAGCAGTTGTACTTGAGAACCCATGGGGGCTAACGCGCTTTTATTATTCGCGATGAGCTAGTGTAGAGCTGTTAGGGACATACTTTCTGTTGGACCGCTTGCAGGATTGTCATCCTTATGGCATTAAAAAAACACATGTTCATACCTCGGCAATCAATGAAAATTATTAAGTAAATATACAAAGTTTCCAACGCCCCAAGAGGAGCGGCGAGCGTCAATGTGATTTTTGGCAGAAATATACAAAGTGATGCACGTTTTCATTTTAAAAGAACAGCCACCATTTAACTACACACATCTGTGCACACATCAAAAAAGTTTGTGTTCACTAGCAAAAGCTGATAAATTTTACTTTATCAAGTAAAAGTGTTTACGTTATATTTTTTATAGCACTGCGTGTAAAAAACCTGCACTTATCACACGCCTTTCTGTGTAAAAAATCGCGCTAGTACGCTATTTCACGCCGCGCGCCGTACAAGGCAAGGCACACGTATCGTAATATACCTACTATTAACTATTTTTAAATAGAAATACACTGTTTGAAATTAAAAATAAAACTTTTTTTTATTTTTTAATACAAAAATTGAGTAAGTAATTCAATGCTAATGTAATTGTAACAAAAAAAATTATGGATAGAAAAATATCGTTTAACCAAACTTATACAACAATTTGTTATTAGACGGTTTTTATTAACTCCTCCCCTGGCTCGCACATATGCGGAGATATAGTGGGTAATAGCGGCTTTCCTGATCTCCGGCAGCAGTCAGAATAGTTGACCGACACCGTAGTGGTCGCCCTTATATTATACTAATTACTAGACTTCCGGTTTCATTAGCAATGTCCTATAAAAAAAACCCTTAGGTGTAAGCGCCTTTGCACATTATCAGACACGACCGTTCGACAAGACAAATTTCTTGTCTGGTTCATCATACACATTCATGCAAGACGTCTTATCCTCTGTCTGTAACCATATTTCACGGACGGAAAATACACGCGTACCAAATGGACAGACGACAGAGTTTACAGTGATTGACTTGTACCATAGACATAGAAAACGCTGTAGTTTTTATTTTTTTATTATTGCATACATCCACAATGAAACTATAGAGCTTAAATGTTCAATATATTCACTTTTATTTTACTCATGTAACATTACATGTTTGATAAAAGTTTAATTAACTTAAAAAATAGAAATTACAATTCCTATAATTCAAACAACATTAATCCACTTCTTAATTTTACAAAAAAATAACATAACTAGATACATGAAAAATAAAACAGTAGTAAAATTAATAAAAGTTATTGAATTAAAATTAAAATTGGGCTGATTTAAATTAAATAAATAAATTAACAATCTAAACACGAAATAAAAGAAGAATGTGCACGCGCGATCTAGTTTCCATATATGAGTAAATGCCGTGTCTAAACAAGACATCTTGTGTAGGCGCGACGTCGAACATGCAGCCGACAAAATGACAAGGATGCGCGTGTCTGATCAGACATAAGACAACATTTCTTGTAATGTGCACAGTCTCATATAACAACCAGTGCGACTGAATGTCTTATAAGACATGTCTGATCAGACACAAGAAATTTTCTTATAATGTGCAAAGGCGCTAAGGCGTTGTAAAAAAAACATTTTGTGGGTAGGTAATCAACTCCTTTATCGGCGACGCTGACAACCATCTGACAACCCCTTCATTTGTACCTAAGATTCATGTTTATGATAGGATGGATAACTTAGTCCAATAGTAAAAAAAAGTACTCCTATGGCATTAAAAAATAACAAGCAATATCCAATGGAGGTTAAGTATAATTATTATGAAATTTACATTCATTAGCTAAATACTCAGAGTTCATTAGTTAGAGCAGAGCTTTCGTTAAAATTATAAATGCACCGTTAGATGGCACAAGTATCGTTGTCAATATTCTCTTTTCACAATAACTTAAGAAAAGCTTTATTAAAACGAAATAAATGTTTTTATTTATGTTCATAAAACATTAATTTAAATTCTTATTGAATAATTTTTATAAACAAAAATAATCTTCAGTAAAATAAAAATTGACACAAAATATTATCTTTGTTTAATCTGTGCTGCTATTTTTATCTGGCATCCCTGCCGGGTGTGTTGAGCGACGTATGAATTGTGTATCTGTAAATTACTTATTTTTAAGTGTAAACAATGATTTTTTCTAATAACTTAATAGTTTATTGTTAATTATTAAAAAATCTCATTGCCAATGACATAATTTAGGAGTTTTATACGTTTATACATTGATGTGAGGTTCCCGTGCTTTGTCTTCGTGTGTGACAATAAACTCAAAATGGCGCATCAACTAGCACCGTCTGTAAATTGTTCATTAGACGACATTGACCTCAGCGCTCTAAAGGTAAACTTTTCAAGTAAACTATTTATAGTATCAACAAATTCTAGTGCACCTGAAGAAAGTTGCACCCTTATCTCAGAAAAGAAACTGGGCAAAGGGCAATGATCTCACAGGGCGTGAATCATAACTTGAGAAGATCCTCTTTGATTTGTTTATTAAGCTCTATTTAACTTATGTAGACCTTTTTATGCTTTATTCTAGGATCCAGCTGGGATATTTGAACTCATTGAAGTAGTCGGTAATGGTACCTATGGCCAAGTGTACAAGGTATGTACTTTTCAAATTGAACTAGGGTGGTCAAATATTACAGGTTCATTTATACCGTTTTTCATGCAATTTTGGTTATTATTGCAACTGTACTAAGAATCTAAGTAATAGCATCTATATCTGTTACATTTCTAAACATTGGTGACCAGTTTTTAACACTAAAACAAGATCTAAATACATTTCTACAGGTATACTGATGATAATGTCAGTTTTACAACTGATTTATTTATTCTCTAATCTGCTATCAACTCAATTTGTGAACAAAGTTGCCTATTAGTCAAAATTAAAGTTAATAGGCATCAATGAAAGCATTACAATTAAAGAGAAGAGGCTATTAATGTCAATGAACTTAATTTGTGAACAATTGTGTGCATTCCTAATTGTTATGGATGAGTAAAATTCAACATCATAATTATATTTTGAGTATGAAAACTGAGCAATATTAATTCTATCTACATAATTTGCATATCTTGTTGAAAAGATGTAGATTATACACACCAAATTCAAAACTGTTAATAATCAAATGTAGGTAGGTACTTCATAAATAATAATTATACCTATCCATTTAAAAGTCTAATGATAAAAATAATAAACTAAAAACATGGTTGATATTAATTTTTCATAGCTGTATAAAAAAAATGAAATCCATAAAGAGTTTTAGCTAGCGATACCACCTATCATTCTACAGGTTGTAGGTTTAATTCCTACCCAAGCCATGCATATATGTGCGTGAACATGTTCTGAGGCTGGATGTAATTACATATATTAATCCCTTGACTTGCGGTAAAAAAATAACAATTGATTTCTATTGTTTTCCTCCCCCATGCGGGTCGTCAAACAGTCAAAGGATTAAGTACATATTTACAAAAAAATAGTATAAATGTAGTATATCAGATAACTGATTTCCATAGTATCATAGATCAGAAAGCCGTGTGTGAAGAATGTACCAGGATCTTTATTTAACTAGCTTTCCGCCCCTCTGTTTCACCCACCCTACCCTCTTTACCCTCTTAGGAATGGAATATCCAAAATGAACCAACAATGTGTACCAACTTTTGAGTTAATCAAGACAAACAGTAAAATCCTCTCCTTAAAACATAATTACTCCTTTTTGCCCCATCAGCGATTGGTTTTCAAGAAACCCAAAAAAACATGTTTATTTTCTGTCTATAGTATTAATACCAAGTTTCAAGTTAATTAGACTGCACATTAGATTTCTTCCATACAAACTTTAACATTCCATAATCCCCCTCTTAAGGGTAGTTTTGAAAAACAGATAATAAGAATCTTTATTAATCTTTTTATAAAAAAAAAGTTTCAAGTTTATAAACCTAAGGAATAAGATTTTACAAACAAAATCCCTCTTTTCACTCCCTTAACGGTTTAATTTCCAAAAATCCCTTCTTAGTAGATGCCTACTTTATAAAAGGAACCAGAGTGTCAAGGTTTCTAACCCCAGTGGTTTAGGCTTTGCATTGCAATCATATAGTCATTCAGGACAAGTAATTATATATATTATGTACTAGCTGTCTTGCGCGGTTTCACCCGCGATCCCGTGCTAAAAAATACTGCCTATAATACTCGGGGATAATGTAGCTTCCTATTAGTGAAAGAATTTTTGTAATCCGACTGGTAGTTCCAGAGATTAGCCCGTTTAAACAAACAAACAAAAAAACTCTTCCACTTTATTATAGTAGTTTAGATATAGATTAACGCAATTATAGTGCAGTAGTTGTGTCATAGAATGATGTGGCACAAGATATGGGCTAGATAGAATCCTACACCCTTGCTACAAAAACAACTACGGAACCCCTACTCACTGGTCAAACTCGCATTTATATGGTTTTCACTTTTTACTGATAAATTTTATTGAATTATTCATTGTCTGAGAATATAGCTGGCACCATTTAACAATCATGTTATACATATAATTGTAGAAAAATTGTTTATCAAACTCCCAGGAGTGACTTAAACTGGCTCCTTTGTGTCATAAAGCAGATTAAATCATGAAATAAAAGATGTCATGAAGTGAAGGTTATGAAAAAAGATGACAATCGATGAATCATCAAGATATTAAATGTTTTTTGTATATTATATAAAATGGTATTTACAGGGTCGTCACACCAAAACAGGGCAACTTGCTGCCATTAAAGTTATGGATGTCACACAGGATGAAGAGGAGGAAATAAAACTTGAGATCAATGTGCTTAAAAAGTACTCAAACCACCGTAACATTGCCACTTACTATGGGGCTTTTATCAAAAAGAGCCCTCCAGGAAAAGATGACCAGTTATGGTTGGTTATGGAGTACTGTGGTGCTGGTATGAACTATTTAATTCTTATCATTTAAAACTAAATTCACACGACACGAGCCTCGATAATGATATGGTTGTTGATTCAGTCAAATACGAATCGACAAAAAAAAACATATAATTACTGTACCTGCGCACATAATTTCACGAGAATCGGTTGAGAAATGCGACCAATAGAGGGGAACAGCCTGACAACTAGACAGACATACGAAAGCATTTTTGCCCATGTTGAAATGAAATGTATGAAATGCAAAAACATTATCATGATGGCTGTGACTATAGAAGTATTTTTTTGTAGGATCTGTTACTGACTTGGTGAAATCCACAAAAGGGCAGTCACTAAAGGAAGAATGGATATCATACATTTGCAGAGAAATTTTACGAGGTCTCAGTTATTTGCACTCAAATAAAGTTATTCATCGGGACATCAAAGGACAGAATGTGCTGCTAACTGACAATGCTGAAGTTAAATTAGGTATGGGATTGTTATTTTAGATGTACATTGACGTAGACAGTTTATTAACACAAATCTTTTGTTTATAGTGGATTTTGGAGTGTCTGCACAACTCGATAGGACTATAGGTAGAAGAAACACTTTCATTGGTACACCATACTGGATGGCCCCTGAAGTGATCGCTTGTGATGAGAACCCCGATGCTACCTATGACAATCGCTCTGACCTCTGGTCCCTCGGTATCACTGCTCTTGAGATGGCTGAGAGTCAACCTCCTCTCTGTGATCTTCATCCTATGAGAGCACTGTTTCTTATTCCAAGGTAATTAATTCACCCAAATTTAAATTGGTATCTGCCATATTTGCGTGCAAATGTACTAAATCTGTTTGTATAATTTCAGAAACCCACCACCTCGTTTAAAGTCAAAGAAATGGGCTAAAAAGTTTCATAGTTTCATTGAAACGGTACTTGTGAAAGACTACCATCAAAGACCTTACACTGAGCAGCTTTTGAAACACTCTTTCATACGGTAAATCATCTGATCTGATTATCTGTATATTTACTGTTGTAGCACTTCAATATATTATTATTTTATTGCTATACAGAGATCAACCAACGGAGAGGCAAGTGAGAATACAGCTGAAGGATCATATAGACCGGTGTAAAAAGAGAAAGCAAGACAACTCGGTGCGAGAAGACTACAAATACTCAGGGTCGGAAGGCGAAGAAGAGGAGAACGCAGTTGCAGGGGAGCCCTCCTCCATTGTGCACAATGCAGCTGCGCACCAGGGCGGGGACACGCTTCGAAGGAACTTCCAACAGATACAAGAAGGCCCCAGGTTTCAATCATTTTTAAAGCTTACTTTCTCTGCCTATTAACTGTGTTCGCTTTCCTCTAACGTGGTAATTTCTCAAACAAATCAGACCGGCCGAAGCACCTCAGCCTCAACCACCGCCTAAACGCAACAGCAAACGTGAGGAGCGTGAAGAAATTCCAGGTAAATTGATTTAACTTTCCAAAACGATGTGATATTTGAATTAACACAACTGTGACGTTATTTATATGTTGTTTGTTGGTACTCTAGAGCCTGGCCCACCGGCGAGGCCTTCCATTCCACAAAGACTGATTGTTGTGCCAGATCCACAAGCACAACAGCCTAATAGATATAGGTAAATATTTATTTGTGACTCCCATTTGACATTTTTATATCTAATTTTGTTTAGATGATCTTACGCCAAATTCTATAGGAACACGGAACATTTTGTTTCAGAGGATGCATAGATTACTTATGGCTGGTTATCAAAACTAAGAATTCTTCTAATAGCATAGGTTACACCTGAATTATTTTCCATCAATATTTCATCCAATCATTGAATCAATGCATCACGCGTTCCTCTTCCATATACATACAGGATAATGTTTTAATCATTGCATTAACTTTTAGGGGTGATGGTACTCACTCATTAAGTCTGCAGTCTTGCAAAAATTATTCGCGCAATTTAGCACATTTTTAAGTAAAGTAATGATGAAATAATGTAAAGCATTTTGATTGCACATATACAGGTCGTTGTTTTGGTCAGCGACAAGCGACTCAGGGTCGATAATACAAATGATACTGGTGCTAAAAAAATATAAAAAAAATACTTTATTTTTTTTAAATAATAAAATTTTAAAAATCATGTAATAAGCTAAAGTGTAGACATAATACTCAACGGGAGTACGAGGGAGTTAAGGGG
>OX596248.1:9233768-9268588 GCA_951394255.1 Polyploca ridens
GTTGATGATTATCAAAAAATCTACATAAAAAAATATAAGTCTGTTTTTTCCTCGCAAGTGTGTTGGAAAATGTGGTATGACACGCGTGAGTTTGGTATCATTGAATCACCCTGTAATAGTACATTGTGATACATGTGTGCAAAATTGGTCATTACAGATGAGGCGGTATTACAATATAAGGGAGCCGAGAGTGTAATGATCAATGCACACGCGTGTCATACGACGTTTTTCAACACACTTGTGAGGAAGAAAACAGACTTGTTTAAATTTATTACCCGTTTAAATTAAGAATGCTTCGTCTAAACACATATCACTTGCAGTGAGGTACAAATTTAACATAGGTAATCGGGATTATACCTATCATAAAACTGTGCGGTAATGTAAAGTAAAAAGCACTAGTGCGCAATAATCTGCATTATGAAACTAAAATCGGTGCAATAAAAGTCACTTTACGAGCAAGTGTGTTGAAAAACCTATTTCAACTCCCTAGTGTTAGAATCATTCAGGGTTTGAAGAATTCATCATCTTTACTGTTGGGGCTAGTCATAAATTATGTCTAAGATGGGCCTAATTAATTATGCAGATACTTAACCCTTTCTGGATAAAAAATAACTTATCTGAAAATAAATTAAAACTGTTTCATCCAAATAATATATGACTCGATAGGAAACTTTTTGTTGGAAGATCCTGTAAATAAACATGTGTGGTGTCAAGCTTTTTTGGTTTACCATATTAATGTGATAATGGTTGTCAATCATGCAAACGTCCTGGAGCCACTCCGCCACCGGTTTGCAGACACCTGTTACCACTGCGTAAGTACGAATCGAATTGCTGCAAGAGGATATGCTTCCTAAAATATTCTCATAGATTGTTGTTTGTTGAAAGTTACATCTGTAATTAACTTCTTCTTTGTATTTATGCATTTTCTAGACATGCTTTCATAATGTACGGAAATGTTTCGTTGATCATCGAATGCAGATCGATAATTCCCAAGCTTTTAGGCAGCAAAGTGAGGCAGCTTTATAACCGTAATCAAAAGAGGTCTGGTGGGACTACATAAGTGCATCTAGCCTGAGGGCCGTTAGCGGGCTGAACCTTATTGCCAAATCATATAATAACCTCATTTTATTGGACATTATTAATTACATTCCAAATGCACTTAATAAATATTTTCACAGTAGGATATTCTTGCAGAGTCGTTAGTTTTTCCCCTTCAATTGATAATTGGAATAATAATAAAATCCTTTTTTCTTCGTTTTATATAATTCTAATAGATTTGATAATTATTTATTGTAAAATATTCTCAGTGCTATTTGAAAAAGCAATTAGGCATTTATTTGCAGTTTCAATCATATTCACCTGATATATATATCAGTACATTGCCTGCGTCACATCCATAAAACATTATCACGAGTTATGATTCAGGAATTCGTAGATAATACAAATCAAGCTAATAACTTTCCAACTATACTTGAAATGAAACTAATCGCTGGGAGATGGACTTACTTGACTAACCAATCACTTATTAATATACCTGTATAATGGTAAATGAAAAGGATAAAACATGCAGTAAAGTCTAATTCACACGTTTAGTTTCCGAGCTACTCGGTTTGGTCGGGTAAATTAGGTAATGTCGTTTTTTCTCTTTTACAGTATAGGCATGCCATATCGGGTGGCGCGCCTCTATCCCACCACCACCACCACCCGCACCCGCCCTCGTCCTCGGTCCAGTCCACGCCGTCCAAGTCGTTCGTAGCGGGGGCCGGTTCGCCGCACCCGCTGCAGCACTCGCCTTCCAACTCGTCTGTGGGGTCCCAACATCAGTTCCTTCCCTTGCAACAGAAGCAGCGGTCGTTCCTCACGTTCGGGTTCGGCGCGGGCTCCACCGGCACGGCCGGCTCCGGCTCCGGCGGCAACGCGTCACGTCGCGAGAGTCACGTCAACGTCAACGTCACGCCCACCGGACATGATCTCTCCTCCGATACGCCCGAGATACGGAAATACAAAAAGAGATTCAACTCTGAGATTCTGTGTGCTGCTTTATGGGGTAAGCTACTTTCATACACTAAAAGATGCATTGTTTTATTACCTGATACAGGTCGATTAACTAAAGCTGGCACGTTCCACACATTTACGCGTTGCGCTTGTTGTGTAGTGTCTGAATAAGCGTGCGGTGTGACGTCGCACTGCATGTGCATCATGAAAAGTATGTCTGTCTCTCTCACTCGCGGTCAAGTAACTGCTCATAAATATAGAGTGGTCTTTTTTTCATTCATCCATTAGAATTTACTGACTGATTAGAAGCAATAATGTAATAAAACATACTGTATCGTGAAATTGCATGTGTGTGAGTACTGTGAAAGTGCTAGCTTTCGGTAACCGTCCTGTATATTAACACACTTTTTTTTTCACTCAGGTGTCAATTTACTGATTGGTACCGAAAATGGTTTGATGCTTCTGGATCGCTCTGGGCAGGGCAAAGTTTATCAATTGATCTCACGACGCCGATTCCAGCAGATGGAAGTTTTAGAAGGACAAAACATTCTAGTGACGGTTTCTGGAAAGAAGAATCGTGTTCGTGTATATTATCTTAGCTGGCTCAAGTCCAAGATTTTACGCACCGATGGACTTAGTGATGTTAGTATTTCTTGTCAAGTTTTATATGGGATCAGAAAAAATAAAATAACCATTTAGGGTGTACAAAAACTATTTCGGTTCTTGAAATAATCAGATTATAGAAACAACGTGAAATATGGACTAATTTGAATATAATTACAGCAAGCGGAAAGAAGGAATGGTTGGATAAACGTAGGCGAACTACAGGGGGCAGTACACTTCCGTATTGTGAAGTACGAACGAATAAAGTTCCTTGTAATCGCCCTCAAAGACTCGATTGAGATATATGCATGGGCGCCCAAACCATATCACAAATTCATGGCCTTCAAAAATTTCGGCGAACTGCAACACAGGTAACATGATTTACTATTGGTTTCCTACAAAATCTATTAAAACTGAATCGTAGTGCGAGCATGGATAACTTGAATCGAGTTTTAGCCATCAATTACTTTTATCTATCGGATATGTCATCAGTAACCGCAAGCCCTTTTAAGATTTTGTCTTAATCAGTGTAAAAAGTAGACTCTCTCTTCATGCCATGGTTTTGTAGTTGAGAGAGGCATAAAAAAATAACAAACAAATTAACTTACAATAATGGCAATTAAAATCTCATTCAATGTAAATTCGTTACAGGTACAACTACCTTCTAAAATGCCTGAAATTAATATTCGATCTATCCTTAATTTTGAGATTGTGAATTGATATTTTGACACTTTTTATATGAAATTACTAATGTATAATAATAATGGCGCTAATAGTACATTAGTACCCAACTGATATGGCGCGTCGTAAATCTTCGTTCGTACAGAAAAGAAAGTATGGCCCCGACGATTAATGTAAGAATACTTAAAACTTACAGTCAACCTTAGATCACTACTATAAGGTTCATAATACACTGCAGCTGTTAGTTCCGTCTCAAGCCGGCTTATCACTATGCGATATAATATAATATAAATTACTTCTTTAGATATAATATTTCATTGCTCGTCATACATTTTTATATATTACATCCCAAACTATAAATATGTTTTCGACAAAATTTATGACGAGCGATAAAATATTATATCTCTAGATGTAATATATATTATAGTATATAGCCCATAGTGAAAAGTCGGCTTCACTCGCAAGTCACGCCCCTCCGCACGGCGCGCGCTAACATGGCGGCAGCTGCCGATCAATAGCGATTTAGCGATAGCGCTTTGAAAATGTATCTTCTGCGCAGGCACATCGGTAAGCCGTATCAGTTGTACTACTGTAATAATTATGTTTTCATTTTAATATATTTCAGACCTCTTTTGGTGGACCTAACTATTGAAGAAGGCACAAGACTGAAAGTAATTTACGGCTCGGCAGATGGTTTCCATGCTGTTGATCTTGACACTGCCACAGTCTATGATATTTATATTCCTAAGCATGTAAGTTTCATGATATATAAGGTCTAACAAACTTAGCTGATAAAACGGTACAAATACTAAATCTAAATCAATCGCGAATAGTAAAATATCAGCTAATTTCGTTAGACCGTTTGCTGAACGTCGAAATATCGATAAGCGCGAAACACCGGAGTTACTATTTACTGGCTTCTTGTATCAAATACGACAATAAAAATTACTAATTTTGGCAAATACATGGCGATTATTCGGAAACAATTGTACAATTGTGTATTTTTTACATATTGGTTAAAGGCATTATCGGTAAAAATTTATGACGAGAATCCGATGATGGGGCACAAGTCAAATAATCGTATTAAAAGCCACTAGAATAAATGTTATTGAGACTCACAATAACATGTTTTACATATTTGAGCTACAAATGTTTACTTTTTTTCAGACACAGGGAGCAATTATTCCACATTGCATTGTACCTCTCCCAAATTCTAATGGTGTTCAGTTGTTGTTGTGCTATGACAACGAAGGTGTATACGTCAATACGTATGGACGCGTAAGCAAGAATATAGTCCTGCAGGTCAGTACATTTTACAGTACACTACGCTCAACAACACATATGGTTCCACAGCCCCGTTTCAATATTCCCTTTAACCTATCATGACAACCTAGATGTAAAAAAATTGACACCCAATACCTTACAACTTTAAATGACCAAACAGAGGAGCTCTTAGTAATCCTAAAATAGAAAGAGACTAACACCCACCTTCGAACCACACACTAACCCCCAAACTGCACACCCCTGCACCCCACCCCCTGCATCTGTTTGCATCAAATAGTAAATCAAATCTCTGTTTTCTTTGATTCTGAAATTTATAATATGATAAATGCAGGACGAATGTTATTTATTGATTGAAAATCTTAGCTTAAAACAAACTCTTTGGTAAGAAATTTCGTACTTGGGCCTGAGTGTTCTAATAAGCTTAAACATTTTTTTTTTCATTCCAGTGGGGTGAAATGCCAACATCAGTCGCTTACATCGGTACAGGACAAATTATGGGTTGGGGAAATAAAGCCATAGAAATCCGCTCAGTAGAAAGCGGTCATCTTGATGGCGTATTTATGCACAAGAAAGCACAACGACTTAAATTTTTATGTGAGAGAAATGACAAAGTTTTCTTTTCTTCTGCTAAAGGCGGTTCGTCTTGTCAAATTTATTTTATGACGCTCAATAAACCAGGTATGGCGAATTGGTAGTGGAAGGGCGTGGGAGGCGACTCGTGCGCCCGGCAATCTGTGATTGTACCATACACGTCGGTCCTTTATGTACATGCTAGTATTCTACAGGAAAATGCCAGTAGTTTAGTCGATATTACAAAAATACGTGCTTTGGCCATTCAGAATTCAAAGACTTGTGATAGTGACAGATTATTAATGTGCTCAAAAGACAATCCACAAAATATTATAACATTCAAGTATTCGAGGACCCTTTAGAAAATGTGGCATTTTGTACTGAACATTGTAATTTCACTACAATCTACTAAGGAACATATAATTATTAAGCAATAACCTTTAGGATAAATGTTTTGATATTGACAATTATTCATAAGTAAGTTAATATGCTTAGGTTTTATTATGTTGCAATTGTTTATTTCTAAAAGAAAATGTATTTCAAGGTAAACTATTGATTCATTTATGCCATATAATATTATATCAACATCAGGATGATGGAGCCCTTAAGTTAGAAGCGGCCGTCATAGTATTTTTTTTTAAAGAAGGAGGTTCAATGTTGTATGTGTATGTATTTATATCAATTTCTCGAAAACTACTGATGTATTAAATTGGTTGCATAGACTAAGATAGGAGCTATCTTAACATCGTTACTATATACTTTGGCCACTTTGGAGTTATGATCAGTCCTGTAGGTAGACATCTAGCTAGTCTTTTGACTTGCGTCTTGATCTGCCAGTACTACATTCAGCAATAGTTTTTGTTAACAAGTAAATTTGACATAAACATTTATGCTAGGGCTTCAACTGTGTGTAATGCCATTAATTAGCGCGTTATTTGACATAGTACGCAGATATGGCTGATTGTTAGCACGCTCATTTGCTAAAAGGCATTATTAATGTCATTTGACAGTAGGTGATATAGCTCAAATCAAATGATAGTGTGGCCATCCATTTAGTGCATAGCTTCGTCACATGTTAATTGTTCCGATAATTGAACATTACGCATCACGCAGGTGAAGCCAAAGAAAATACCTATGCTATGGCTTGAACCACAAATATAAAAACATTAATTAAAATTGGGGACATGTGCCAGTGTGTAAGCTCATGAGCACCAACATCCTGACGTTAATAATATTGTTTATAATGATAAGCTGGTTGGGTGATATATGATGATAAAAGTAATTGGTTACATAATTGTTTTAAATGAACTAAGCATTGCCATGTGACAGATTATAAATATTGACAAACACAAAAAAAAACAATTAGATTATTGTAAAAATTCTTCAATTACATTGTAAGTTTAATTCACATAACAAATTGACATTTAGTCAAGTCACTTTGTATCATAAATTATCACTCCAAACTACAATTTTATTGATGGATTAATCCAAAAAATTTGGTACTATTTATTATTTATTTGTTATGTACTATATTATTTACACATGTATAAAGATGTAACTGTGCATATTGAAAATTATATATTTGATGACTTTTTATTTGAGGATACCTTAGCCCAATAAAATATGAAAATACTTTCCTTATTTGATTTTTGCCACCAGATTAACAACTTTCACCTACAATAAATTAAGAATTTAGCCAATTAGTCCATCAGTCAAGTGGAATCCATTACAAATTGAGAAAATTTTTGGTCACGTCAAGATCATGGTCAAAAATCCTCTTTGATTAAGATTTAATTTAAAATAATTATTAAGGAAATCAAGTGCCAATCAATACAGTGAAAATAGCATCAAATATTCTTGCATGGAAAGGGTATATCCATTAAAGTACACAACTGCTTTGATACTATACTGTTTTCAGGATTAGAAGATATTGGTGACAGTTCACATTTTCCAGTTCACTCATACTACTTGAGAGTAACTAATATATTTTACAAAAAAAAATTTAATTTCCATTTTATATCATTGCAAAAATACAATATATATCGCTATACATAACTAAAAAATAATTTCAGTACATTAATATAGCTTGATAATTTTAAAAATTAAGAAATAGGATGTCCTTAAAATACTTGCTGCATGAAACGGAACATTTACCTATAGTTATTGACAATGCTTGATCGACAGGGAAATTCAAAAAAGTATCGATAAACATTATATTGATTATTTTTGAATAGGTTTATCAATATTGAAATATTTTTAATTACCAAAAAATTTCAATATATCGGTACGATATCAAAGAGGGAGAGAGAATATTCTTACATTACTAGTACTAGTACTAAATATCAATTAACAAACATAATTTCTCATAAATCCTGTAATAATTATCTGAAATTAAGAACAACGATAGTTCGAACGGGCGGGTACATGAACAAGAAGTGACATCGCTCCGCACAATTTAATTGCAAAATACAGTTTTTAGTGTTTATAAAGAATAATTGAGTGTTGTAACTATTAATTATAACAGTGTGAATATACGTGACAATAATATTTTTATAGTTGGCAGTGTTTTAATGTGTAAAAACATAATTTGAAGTCCACAATCTGTGTTACTCACTACCTTGTACCACTGTACGCGTCGCGGCCAGTCGCGGCAAACGACGAGTGAGCGACAATATCGCTATGGCTAAATTACAACGCACGCCACCTAGCAGCTCCTCCACTCCGAATCTTACCGAGTTAGAGGAGTCCTGTTATGTTAATGCTAAAAAGCGCAAGGCTGCTGGATACAAGGATTTTGAAGATTATTCAGATACACCAAATTCAGATTTCAGGCGTGATTTCAAGCTGTCTTTGGATGCGTGGAAAGATGAGTTCAGAAGTAGTATGATCGAGGCCATTAAATCTACGGTAAATACAGCTATAAAGGATGAAATGTCTATAATAACTTCAAACATTGCTGAACTTCAAAATAATTACAAGACAATATGTTCGGATAACAAAGCGATCAATGGATCTCTTACACATTTGAAGGTACGCGTCGACGGACTCGAGACCAGTGCAAATTTTTGCTCCCACCGCCAAGATGTTTATAACGAAAAGTTAAAACTAATGGATGATCAAAATAAAAAATGTATTGATTTAGAATTTGAGCTGACCAAACTAAAGTCGAATATGGACAGCTTACAGAGAGAAACTAATAAAAAACAACAATGGGACCGACTTTTGAATTTGGAGATTACGGGTCTACCAGAAGTAAAAAACGAAAATTTATTGGATTCATTCTCCAGAATTTGTAAACATGTTGGGGTTATAATATCGTCGGATGATGTCGAATTTGCCAATCGGATACAACCAAGGAAACCGATTCCTGGTTTGCCTAGAACCATCATAGTAAAGCTGAGACGTCGTTTTGTTAAGGATAGCATTCTATCAGGAATACGAAAAACCCGTGGAGTGACTACTTTGAACATCGGTCTACCTGGTGATGCAAGGCGAATTTTTGTTAATGAACATTTGACATTGGAAAATAAAATGTTGTACAAAAAGTGTCGTGAAGCAGCTGTTACAAAGAGTTATGGTTATGTATGGATCAAAAATTGTCGTATCTTTTTGAGAAAAAACGACAATTCAGCTATGATATCTGTCGACTGCGAGGAGGATCTAAAAAAGATTATATAAGTATTAGTGTATTTTTAATTTCAGTTTTACTAACTTTATCATCATGCATGATTAGTTTTGATTTTAGATTTTTTTTAAATTTAGTATTTCATTGCACCAGACACATAAATAACATCTTATCGTATACCACAATTTCTTATATTTCTTTTATGTTAAATTTTTATTTTGAATTTCTAGTATTGCATGGTCAAATGTTAGTTTATATGTTAATTTGTAATTATAAAGTTAAAATGTATAACTCCTTCCTTGCATTATTTGTTCTTTGTACTTATACGATTTTGTTGCTAACTAAATATAATAAGGCACTTGTTCATTATATTTCAATGTTGAAATCTGTATTGATTATTGGTACCAGTTTTGAAGGCATGCTCAATAACAAGAAAACATACTCCGTACTATATATTTTTCATATATTTACTAATAAAAACACATTATATATATATTTTATTTACAAATGTTACATATTTTACTTTAACTTTATTTACATTCTTAAATTATACATTTTAATAAATTATCTTACATTTACAGAAACAAAAAGTATTTTATATTATTTATATAACATCTTAACACTCAGTTACTTATTTGATACATTAACAATTCTTCACAAGTATACTTTAAATTTCAATGTACACATTATTATGTTACATAGAATAAAACATTATGTTCTTATGATATACGGTAGCACGAATAATGAGCGGATACTGGTAGAATTAATCAGTGCACTGCACTATAGTGTTTGTTTGTGTTTTATTTTCTTATTTCGTACAGCATCAACCAAGGAAATCAAATTGTCAGCGGTATCTCAAGTATTAAATATTACAATTTACTATAATGATAATGTTTCGCTAACGTCAGTTTTTTTCAATATATTGTTTTGCGTATATGGTTATGTTTATTTATTTTTTTATCTCTAATGGCTAATAATAAGTTACAAATCTATTTTCAAAATGTTCGTGGGTTGAGAACGAAATGCTCTGATTTACATTTAAACACAACAGATAAAACCTATGATATTATTATCTTGGTGGAAACTTGGCTTAATGATAGTTTTTTAGACAGTGAGTTATGTGACAAATACTATGATGTTTTCCGTTTTGATCGAGACACTAACAAAAGTATGAAGTGCATAGGTGGTGGTGTGATGATTTGTATTCGCAATGACTTTGGCGCAACTTTGGAGGATATTAACTTGGAAGTATACGTTGAGCTGTTGTGTGTCACTATTAAGAAACAGGTACTCAATAACACCAAGGATTTACATTTGATAGCATCATACATACCGGGAGGTATGCCGCATCAACCTATCCTGATGGAAGCTGCTCTTAAATTTATTACTAGCTTTCAGGAGTCGCACACACAAAATAATTTTATGATAGTTGGTGATTTCAACCTCCCATGTATAAAATGGACTGATATGGAAGAGCCTATTTTTGTAAAGACAGGGTCGGTTGCTATTCAGGACGTTGCCTTTGAGTTTATTGGGTATGAAACAGTACACTTTCATAGAAAATCCTCATGGTAATACTTTGGATTTGGTATTTGGTACTTTTTCAATTGACGTTACAAAGTGTCGTAATCCCCTGCTACGTGAAGACAGTTTTCATCCAGCTCTGTGTATTGATGCCTCTGATATTTTAATGACACCTTTGCGAGTCGCACCATCGATGAAGATACAATTTTTCAAAGGTAAGTATGATTTGATTAATGAGTTCTTACAAAATATAAATTGGAAACAATTACTTACTAATAATACTTTAGATGAGGCATTATCAAATTTCTATAGCGTAATATATACAAGCATTGACAAATTTATTCCTAAAAGATTACAAAAATACAATAGAAATTACCCAACATGGTTTAGCCCGTCTCTCAAAAAAATATTAAATGAAAAAACAAGAGCTCATGCTCGTTGGAAAAAATATGGTAACCCTCGTGACTACGATGAGTTTTCTCTTCTTCGTAGGAGGTATCATAAAGTAAGACAAGAATGTTACTCATTACATCTAGAAAATACAGCTCAGTCATTAAAAAAATGTCCCAAATATTTCTGGAAATTTATTAAATCTAAGAAAGGAGGCTCAGGATATCCAAAACAATTTACACATTGCGACAATGTTTACACTGAGGGGTCTAGTATTTGTGACGGTTTTAGTAATTTTTTTCAGAGTGTTTATATACCACCTTTAAACAAGAATGAATATGACTTGCTGCAAGGGGGAGCAGACACTTTATCTCCATGCCATGATTGCACCATTCAAACAATACCAATTAACGATGAATTAATACTAAAATATATTAATAGGTGTAATCCTAACAAGGGTGCTGGTAGTGATCTCATACACCCTGTATACGTTTTAAGATGTGCTAAATCACTCGCCCTTCCACTCAATATTTTGTTTAATAGATCTCTGAGGGAACATACTTTTCCTTCGACATGGAAGGAAGCACATCTTATTCCGATATATAAAAAAGGTTCAAAACGTAAAATAGAGAATTACAGGGGAATATCAGTCTTAAATGTATTTAGCAAACTTTTTGAACAAATAGTCTATGATTCGATCTATCCTATCATTCATTGCAGCGTTCCTAATGAGCAACATGGTTTTCTGCGTGGTAAATCAACTGTCACAAATTTAACTCTTTTTACATCTGCTTTGTTAAATGACATCGAGACCGAGGGGCAGGTTGACGTGGTCTACACTGATTTCGAGAAGGCTTTTGATAGGGTGGACCACGTCATCCTGCTTTTGAAATTACAGCGTCTAGGAATTCATGGTGACTTACTACGATGGATCGAGTCATACTTACATAATCGTTCCCAAGCTGTTGTTATGGGTGGGTATAAATCCGACTTTTTTACAGTGGTCTCAGGTGTACCACAAGGATCACACCTGGGACCTTTGCTTTATGTAGCGTACCTTTATGATATCGCTCATTGTTTCCATCACTCCAACTTCTTAATGTATGCGGACGATAAGAAAATTTACGTAAAGGTAAAAACATTAGCTGATTGTGAAAATTTACAAAACGACTTGACACGACTTACTGACTATTACAGATCAAATAGAATTTCGGTCAATACAAACAAATGTCAGATAATAACATTTACGAGACGGAAGATACCAATTATATTTAATTATGCTTTCGATGGTGTTCAAATCGAGCGAGTTCAGTCTGTACGCGACTTGGGAGTTCTGCTAGACAGTAAGCTAACTATGCTAAATCACATTGATCAAGTAACAAATAAAGCTTACCGAATTCTTGGATTCGTGCTGCGTACTTGTCAACCGCTTCATGATATTGATAGTGTAATCACAGTCTATTGTGCATATGTGCGAAGCATTCTGGAATACGGTAGCTGCGTATGGTGTCCTAAATATCTAACACATACTGAATGCGTTGAACGTATCCAACGCATATTTATCCGCCACTTAAACTATCGCAGCAAGCGCACTTCTTCGTCTGCATCGTATGAACTGGACTGTAAGCATTTTAATATATTAACACTACAGGAACGCAGGACTTTATTGGATATATCTTTCTTCCATGATATCATTCATAGTAACATCGACTGTCCTGCTCTCGTTAGCAATATTCGTCTCGAAGTACCCTCGCGTAGAACTCGTCAAACAAAATTGCTACATGTTCCCTTTCATAGGACTAACTATGCAGGTAACTCTTTCTTTGTTCGTGCCGCTGTTTCATATAATACACTTTTCTCTCATATAGATTTATTCCACTCTTCAAAATCTGTTGTCAAATATAAAATTAAGCAACATTTCACAAATATTAAATAGTGAGTACTGAGTTTTTGTATTTTATCCATTTCAGTTTATTTTCTTACAAAAAATATATATTTATATATAATATTATCTCTTGTTTTAAACTAAGGTGTATTATTTATTACTACATATCATATTTTAAATTCATATAGGTATTACTGTTTATTTTAGTTTATTTATATACAATTACGGTATTTAAATTATATATAAACTAACAATTTATTATAGTTCTTGTTTCTGGGCATGCTTAAATACTAATTATGTCGGTATCAATGCTTTCACTTTAAGTTTTGCTTTTATTTGTATTTTTTTTTTTTTTTTTTTTTTTTGTGTGATTGTCACTTCTTAGTCATTAAGTTATCTATAAGAATTCATTTTATTATGGAGACCTATTATTGGCGGTAGTTGTATGTTTGTAGTTTAAGATATTTATGTTATATAAAGCTGTTGGTCTCAATAAAAAAAAAAAAAAAAAAAAAAAAAAAAAAAATAGTACAGTATGATACACGTGTGCAAAGTTGGTAATTACACACGAGGCGGTATTAAGCAGTAAGACAGTGATAAGGAAATATAATTTAGAAAATAAAAGCACTAAAATGAAAATCAATTAGACTTTCTTTATTAACTTTCTCGATACAACAAAAAAATCGATTGGATATAGTTAAGGTGCATAATAAAGACTATAATTGTCAAAAGTGAACTGTCACCGATATCTTCTAATCGTGAAAACAGTATAAGCACACATATCGTAACAAGTTACATGAAAAGATAATGACACCTATTCAGCAGTGACATTTTGGCTATGATTATAATTCAATAAATTTGGAAGCAAACATGCTATGATTTTTTTAGTATATTATTTCAAGCTGAAACTTTTTACAGTGATTCTATACCTGATGTTACACATTCTATATTATTAGTTTTTTCTAATTAGTGACAAATTATGGGAGAAACCGATATATCTGAATAGGCCCATCTTGGCAGTGGCATCATTGGCTAAGGAACTTTTGAACCAGAGAATGATAAATTAGCAACACATTGGCTGCATTCCGCATTACCGCTGTAATCGATTAGAGCATGCTTAAACCCGTACCGAATTGAATAATGACAGATAACAATATCCTGTGAAACGTCATGACATGCGTCATCTTGCACTCACACCGACAATGCCCTAAACTGATATCACCGTGAGCACTGTCAAAAGTGACGGCAAAAATCTTCTTTGAAAGATTCTTGGTTTTCCAATTGGCAAAGATACTTTTTATGAGATAAATAATAAAAAATGCAGATATTCCTTTTTGCTTATAAAAGATATAAGGAGTCATAGCAAATTGATAATTCAGATTTTAATCAAATTCTCAAATGTTCTGTTTTAAATATTGTGAGTGCGATAATGGGCACTCTGAATTGTTGATAGTTCTCAGCTGTCATAAGCGTGATATTAACTCGGTTCGCCAATTATTGCTGTGATCGATATTATCCATTTCGGAATGTACCCATTATTTGCCCACTCAGAATTATTATTATTTTCTATACTTATCTAGTTACTTTGCATATGAATAGAGTTTATACTATTAATAAGATCCTTTCCCTCCCAGTACTATTTGGTTACCTGTACCTGTACATGCAACAATACACAGTTATTCAAAAAAGTCCCGCACTTGATAGGCCTGCAGTTTCTTTACTCGACATAGGCACCAACATCAACCCAGCCACAGGAGGTTGCATTTCTAAATCTCTCAAGTTATTGACCAGTACTTTGAGTTCACATCTCAACTTGTTTATATCTATATTTAATTGCTTCTGATCAGCTTCAAGTAGAGCTCTCGTTGCTTCAGTGTCATGTTTAATAAGTATAGATCCCACTGTTACCCAGCATTTGTTATTGCATGATTTTGTGAGTACCCGAAGAGCTTCACGGTTATCATTCCTTCTTTTGTCCAACATAATAATTTCCCGCTTGTTTGACAATACTTCTTCGGCTAACTTCTCTGTGGCTATTAAATATTTCAAAACTTTATCTTGATTCCTCATTTTTCTAAACTTTAGTTCTCTTAGTAGTTTGTGTTCTAAAATACAAAACTAAGTCGAGATACTACCAGTGTTGCCAACCCCAATCTAAACTAAAACTGCAAACAAGGTTTCAAAAAGCTGTAGAAAACTGTAAGTTTGTAACTACTTAAAGACCTGTAAATCTACAGCTTTTCTTATTTTTGTATTATTGAATAGCAGTTATCAATAAAACAATATAATTAAGTAAGAAAATTATACTTTTATTCATAAATCAATTTAAAATCTTAACAAAACACATTCAAAAACTTTCTACTTTATTTTTAAAATATTTTTATCATATCTCTTTAAAGGAGGAGTTCCAATAAGAGCCTCTATCGGCCCCCCTGATTTTTTTATAATTTTCTTATTGTATTGATTGAACTACACTTTAAATGTACAAATGTATATAGGATCAGCCAATATTTGCTTTATTTATGTGTTTAAGATAAATTCTTGTTTTCCAGTTGATGAGAATAAAGTAACAAATTTATTATTTAATATTATAATTATCGGTTTTATTTCTATAGAGCAAAAGCATACAAGGCGCAAAAAACATTAATATATTACGTCGAGTCTTCTTCTTCTTCATATGACCATCCAAAATTTTGATAAGGTTCCGTGCAGTGGCGTAACAATAGGGTAGCAGGGCTGGTAAAATGCCACGGGCCCCCGACCCAAGAGGGCCCTGCCCTAGAGGCCGCGAGCTCAAAAATATTTTTTTACATTGTACCTGAGTTACAGACCTCACGATGTTGTTCCTTCACCGAAAAGCTAGCAAATAGATGATGAATGCATTGAGATATTATGTTCTATGGATATGGATGTAAAGTCTCCAATACGCATTGGGCTAGCGTGGGGACTACAGACCATTGCCTCTCGCCTAAGAGAGGAGGCCTATGGCATTAGTGGGACATATACAACGTGTAATTGAGTACGCTGAAAATCTCCAAGTTTATTAAAATTAAACTGAGTGCAACGTGACGATTTTTGCGTTACTTCTTGCCAAACAACCCTTTTTCTTTCCAAACAATCCTTTTACTTGCCCAGTTTTCCTGTATTATTCTGTTCCACGGTTCAAAATTCTACATTGTAGCATCCCATCTCTAACTACTAGAAGCAGATCGAGAGCAAAGTTAAAAACACAAAATCAGTCAATTCGTACGTTATTGAATATTACCCAAAATTCAATTTACTTACCCTTTTTTACCATGAGCGCAGTGTAGTAACACGAAGATTTTTATGTATATTGTAGGTCATGTATTTGTGCACCATATATGTTAAAATCGTTTTGTTACTCGGTTGCGCTCTATACGAAATAACTACATACATGTAGCAAAAACTACAAACATTGAGTATTTTTGCAAAACAAGCTAAGTTTAGCATTTTTTTTCATAAGGATCTTACCAAGTAATACAAAAAGTATATATACAGTTGGAAGCCTTATATTTAGGACATTATAAAAACCAATAAGAATGATCTCGATTATAAACTTTCTAATGTATGATTCAGGGGGGGGGGCGATATAGGGCTTTACCGAAACTCCTCCTTTTCATTGGTAGCATTGAACTCGAAACAATTTTTAATTTCTGATTTTGTATGTAAAGTGCCTTTTATGGTAGTAGTAGACAGCTAATGCGGGTTGCGCAGTGAATAAAATAGATGTCGCTATAAAGAAAAACTATAGATCCGGAGGTCTGAAATAAAAACTGTGAAGAAATCGAAAAAACTGTAAATCTACAGTTAAAACTGTAGAGTTGGCTACACTGGATACTACGCATAAAATTGGTTGTGGCTTAAAGGTCTTAGTAACCAGGCCATAAAATCCCAAAAAAAAAAAAAAAAAATAAAATTGGTTGATTCCTTGGCGGGAAATTGAAAAAAGCGCACGCGGAAAAATTTGAAATTACATTTTGTAATTTTTTTTTTATTGTGTAAAAGAATAAATTCACTTTTAATTAATACCAAAAAAATAAAATGGATGGGAATGAGGGGGGCGGGGACAACCCGCCCAACTCCTCCAAGCGGCTTCGGACTGATGAAGTGAATGATGATAGCGGTGGCGGTGAGCGTTCTGATGTACTTTATGTGCCTTATTTTAAACCTAATTATAAAAGACAGTATCCAGAAAACTCAAATAAAACAGAGTTTAAAGTTTTTGTTGAGCATATCAACCACAAAGAGAGATTGGGCAACAAAAGTCCTATATATCTCAATCATATTTTCACGACGGATGTTAAAGGTGTGATGGCAATACAGCGATTGAATGCAAATAAAATAGCAGTAATGTTCAAACAATATAATACAGCAAACAACTTTCTAAATAACACTGCATTCTTAGAAAAGTACAACGTAAAGGCTTACATACCGGGTACCCAAATAGAAAAAACTGGCATCATAAGATTTGTCCCAGCAAACATCTCAAATAAGGACTTATACACTAAGTTGAGTTCCATTTACGAAATTATCTGTATACGACGATTCACAAAAAAAGTAGGACGGGACAGAGTTCCTCTGCAAACAGTCAGTATCACTTTCTTATCCAATATCTTACCTGACAATGTACAATATGATCTATTCTCATACAGGGTATTTGAATATATCCCACCGCTGCAACAATGTTACAAATGTATGAAATTTAATCACTCGGCTAAAATATGTAATGGCAAACAGAAGTGTTCGATCTGCTCTGGTGAACACTTTTACAAAGATTGTGATAAACCTAAAGAGATATGTTGCGCTAATTGCCAAGGCCCACACCTAGCAATAGCAAGAGAATGTCCCATTAAATTAAGAAAAATAGAAGAAAAGAAAAGTAAAATAACATACGCGAGTATCGCACAAACAAAGTCGATCGAATACCCTGCATTGCCATTGTCTAAGAGTCAACTTGTAAATCCCCCTGTAAATAATGTAAATATTCCAGTAAATACTGAAAAGAAAAATGTTAAAAAAAATGTTAATAACAAGCCTGCTGCACAGGCGCTGAACCCACAAGATCACCCTATGGACTTCATTGCCCAGGTTATAGCTAATAAAGAAGTACGAGCGGCCCTAGTAAAAACATTGGTAGAGATTGGTAATAAGTCTGATCCCACCCCAATTACTTCATTATTCATTGAAGAAATATTAGTTAAAAATTTATCCCCATAATGGATTTAAGTCCCCCTAAAACGTCCCAATTACGTATTGCGCAGTTTAACATCCAAAGTGCCAATAGTAAAAAGCCCTTATTAACTAAGTTTATGCTAGAACAAAATATTGATGTATGCTTGCTTAATGAAACTTGGTTTAAAGACCATCACAATTTTAGAATCCCCGGTTATAATCTCCATTCCAGAACATCTAAGAATCCTCACAATGGTGTAGCAATATTAATTAAACCAGAGACTAAATATAATATTTTAAACACAACATTCTATGAGGACATTCAAACTATAGCTATGTCAATATCTACCGAGCGTGGCAGTGTGACTATACTCTGCGTATATTGTCCTCCTTCCAGTGGGCACATAAGATTGCATAGACTGCGCAATATAATTCGAGACCTACCTAAACCTATTTTTATAAGTGGTGATTTTAATGCTCACCATATTGCATTTGGTTGCCTATCTACTAAGGGCCGCGGACAAGATTTATATGATGTTATAGATGAGTGTGATTTGTGCATCTTAAATGATGGCAGTTTCACTACAGTGAACCGTCCTAGAACCAACGCTTCAGCCATTGACGTCACCTTTGCTAGCGCATGCTTAGCACCGTTATGCGAGTGGTCTGTGCATGATGATTGTATGGGAAGTTACCATTATCCAACTATAACCGAAATATCCCTATCCATACAAAAATACCAAATTAACCCTCCCATTGATAAATTTTTGTACAAAAGAGCTGATTGGCGCCAATATAATGAACTTTCAAAAAATGCGTTTGGCGATTTTACAATTAATCAAGTAGACCCACTCTCTTCCTATACCGATTTTTGTATACGTCTTGAGTCCCTTATGCAAATAGTTGTTCCAAAGTTCACTAAGTCTGCCCACTTTGCTAGCAGACCTCCAGCACCTTGGTGGAATGAGGTTTGCGAACAAAGTGTAATAGCATCCTATAATGCTTTGAAACTGTACAGAAATGATTCTACAATAGATAACTATATAAATTATAAGAGACTTGATGCATTAAAAAAGAGAACCATTTCTGAGCAGAAGTCAACTGGATGGAATGATTTGTGCAATACCTTTAATAGAACTACCCCTATAAGCAAAATATGGAACATGATTAAGATTTTTAAGGGTGTTAAGTCTAGCATTAGATCCCATAAAGATGAGTTCATACCTACCTTTTTAGATAAACTGTCTGATAATAGTGGTTTAAAAGAGACTAGTAACTTAATCAACTATTTTAACAGTAACAATAATAATAGCAATTCAAAATTTTTATTGGAACCATTTACATGGAATGAATTCACATCAAGTCTACAATCTAGGCGTAACTCAAGTCCAGGTCTAGATAACTTTCCATATATTGTAATTAAAGAACTCCATACATCTGTTCAGCACCTCTTTCTTGACATTCTTAATGCTTTATGGCTCAAACAAATTATCCCTGAATCATGGAAAACACAGTGTGTTATCCCAATACTGAAGCCTGATAAATCTCCAGAACAGTCCAGTTCGTATCGTCCTATATCTTTGTCCTCATGTCTCGGTAAACTATTCGAAAATATGATTAAAGTCCGTCTGGACTGGTTTGTAGAGGCTAATGGTATCATCCCACATGTGCAGTATGGTTTCCGTCGTGGGCGTAGTTGCGCTGACAGCTTCATGTCACTCATCTCAGACCTGAAACGTGCAAATAATTTAAAATCACACACTGTTTGTGTATTTTTAGATGTCCAAGGAGCTTTTGATAATGTCGACCCAGGTATCTTGGTCAACATTATGTCTAATGTGGGTATACCTGGTCTACTATGTCAGTGGATCTATAATTATTTAAATGATAGAACCTTATATGTTAAGTATAATAACATCTTACATGGTCCTAGAAGTGCATCGAAAGGCACAATGCAAGGCGCCACTCTTTCACCATTACTATATAATTTGTACACATGTGAAATATGTAAATTTGTAAATACTAGTGAAGTAAATATTTTGCAATTCGCAGATGACATTGTTTTGTATAGTAGCAGTCAGAACTTGCAAGTTGCTACAGATAATATGAATAGAGCATTAAATCAGTTGAGTCTATACTATAATGATAGATTACGTTTAAAGATCAATGCTACAAAAAGCAGTTTAATGATTTTTGGTGATGATGATCCATCTAGTGTTATTTCGTATTGTGGAGAATCTATAAACAGAGTACATTCAAAGAAATTCTTAGGAATCATCATAGACCAAAAACTGACTTTCGAAGAACATGTTCGGTATATTTCTAAAAATGCTTTAAGAGCTATTAACATAATAAGATGTCTGGCTGGAGTGTCATGGGGTGCTGACCCCAAAATATTGTCTATTCTATATAAAGCTATTGTGAGAAGTCATTTTGACTATAGTTCTTTGGCATATATGAATAGCTACCATGCCAAAAAATTAGATATCCTGCAGAATAAATCTCTGAGAATAATATCGGGTGCAATGTGCTCAACTCCCATAAGGGCCATGGAAGTAGAGACTAAAATTATGCCACTGATCTTGAGACGTCTCCTACTTGCCGAACGGTATTGCCTTAAACTACTGTACTCTGATAACATGCAAATTATTAACAAGATTATACCTTGTAGAATCAATGTGTCAGGTCCTTTAGCAACTGGTGAGAGCCTCCTTATTGGTAACTCCCCAATGTTGTATCACATTTTTCTGGAAATTGAAAACAACAGCTATAAACTCAAAAAACAGTGCCCTTGGCCCTGCTATTCTTCCCAGTTCAAAAGCATAATGCACCCAATTACAGTAATAGATTCAATTACAAATAATTCAGAGATGTTGCAATTTTTATCAGAAAATAATTACTACACTTTATATACAGATGGTAGTAAGGGTAAGGATTATGTGCGCTGTGCTGTGTATGATCCTCAAAAAAATTCTTCTCAGAGTTTTCTTTTGCAGAATGTTTGTACAATATTCACCGCAGAAGCCTATGCAGTATATCAGGCTCTTCTGCAAATTGGAAATGTAGATAATTGTAAATATTTTCTAATTGTAACAGATTCTTTAAGTTTTATAAGAGGATTGAGCTATTTAAAGATTCACTTTAAAACTAATTTCATTCTGTACATAATTAAAGAATTGTTATACAAATATTATCATACAGGGAAACTAATTTCATTTATGTGGGTGCCCTCTCATAGAGGAATCACTGGAAATGAAATGGCCGACAAAGCCGCTTACGGAGGAGTAAATGCACTCGATGTCTCCGATACTATGTATGTACCTATGACTGATTATTTGAATAATGTAAGGCTAGCTATAAGTATGTTATGGGAGCAAATGTGGAAGAAAGACCAAGAAACGAAAGGACGGTGGTACGGTAGCATTCAAGAAAACTTACCAGTAAAGCCATGGTATGATAGCCTGCAAAGAGCCAGTCGTGATTTTATTACCACCATAAACCGACTACGTTATGGACATAATAAAGCACCATCACACCTAGCAAAGTTAAATATAATTCAAAGCAATGTCTGTACATTTTGCGGAGTTGAAGAAGGAACAGTGGACCACATTATATTCAGCTGTCAAAAGTTCCTTATTGACAGATTGGTACTCGCGAGTGAACTAAGGCTGCATTCCGAATTACCGCTGTAATCGCTGTAATCGATTTGAGCGTGCTTAAACCCGTACCGAATTGAATAATGACAGTTATCGATGTCCCGTGAAACGTCATAGATGACGTCATGACATGCGCCATCTTGCGCTCACACCGACCATGCCCTAAACTGATATCACCGTGAGCGCTGTCAAAAGTGACGGCACAAATCTAATAAGATTCTTGGTTTTCTATTTGGCAAAGATACTTTTTATGATTTTATGAGAGAAAAATAATAAAAAAAGCAGTTATTCCTTTTTGCGAGTCATCTTATAAAAGATATAAGGTGTCCTAGCGCATTAATAATTCAGATTTTAATTAAATTCTCAAATGTTCTGTTTTGAATACTGTGAGCGCGATAACGGGCGTTCCGAATTGTTGATAGTTCTCAGCTGTCATAAGCGTGATATCTAATTCGGTACGCAAATTATTGTTGTGATCGCTGTGATCGATATTATCCATTTCGGAATGTACCCTAAGTGAAGTGTGGCAAAATAATTATAGTGATTTTTCTTCCCGCCCGCCGCCGCTTAAAGAACTATTAAAAGACATTAAAACTTATAAACCAATATTTAAATACATTAAAAATACGGTGGTAAAATTATAAAACTGAAAATACAAAATCTGAAAAGTGGTTCCGGAATAATAAAGTCGTGGCTTAAAGGTCTTAGTAACCAGGCCATAAAATCCCAAAAAAAAAAAAAAAAAAAAAAAAATTGGTTAGTTTTTTTTTTATATTTTTTCATGACCATGGATGCAAAGTCCTTCAGTCGCATACATTTTATTTATAATAGGTATCACTTTCATATAGTAAGCACATTAACTTTCACATAGTCCGCATTATCAGTCACCGTTTGCAATATTTATTTATTCTTGTCCACATGAAAGCAATAATAATATGATGGCATATTTTTAGCATTTTCTATAGTCGAGTTTGGCAGATTATTTGCCAGTGTCAGGTAGATTCACCATTTTTGAGATGGTCACCCTGCTTACGTAACCAATGGGGACTTTTTGGCGGGAACTTGCAGAGTGAGAGAGTGTTACGTTTTCATTTCTATTTTCATAAATTCGTGTATTTTCAGTTTTATTGCATATTATCGGTGGTATTTTATCCAATAAAGATAAATCCATATGCATCAGTGAAGTGAAATTACCTAAATGAATTACGTATATCGTGACTTTACAAGTTGTCTCAAAATGTCCGTGAAAAGTTTTAGTACAATGACCACCATTCATAACGTACGTTGGTTACGCTAGGATCTAACGAATCCTTATGTCAATCTCATACTCATACATTTTGTAGCGTTTCCAATGGGCGCTTCTTCATTGGGGCGACACTGCACGGCATGCCGTGGCAGGCGGCGACATGTCGTCGGGCGACAACGGCAGCTATGTTCTTCATTAGAACGGCACGACACGGCACGACGCGGCGGAGGCTTCAAAACTTTCATAAGGCCAGTTAAGCCAAACGTGTGGTGTACATACGAGAGCGATGGAACCGTATAATGAGAAATTTTATTTTTTATCTCACTAATATCTCATCTCATCTCACTATATACTATAATATAATATATAATTATAATATTATAATTGCGAAAGTTTGGATGTTTGTAACACGATCACGCTTCAATAACTCAACAGATTTAGATAAAATTTGGCACACAGATAGAATATGTTCTGGATTAACACATAGGATACTTTTTATCCCCGGAAATCAATATATCCCTCGGGAACGCGGGTGAAACCGCGGGGCGCAACTAGTATTTATTATATTTAAGACGTAAAAAAAGAAGTGTTCTGAAACGGTTTATATTTTATCCACGGGTGCATCCAATTATAAAAATGAGGTATTTAGATGGCATGTACTACAACTTATTCATATCTATCTTCTAAAAATTCGCAGACTTCAACCCAACATTTATCTCTTACAATTTTATTTTTACTATCTTCTATGGTTTAATCCCAAAGACTGGGTTTTGACTCCACTAATTCTATGAGTGTTACAACGTCATACTTCAAGGCCATAATGCAAAAAAAACGATGTTCTTCCGCACGCGACAAAATAATAATGAGAGCCACGGGGCGCGGGCGGCGCGTCCACTCGCACGCACACATGGAAGCTCACGTGTGTACACAACACATGCATAAAAAGCCGCCACGGCCGGCACCAGTGGGAGACACTGGGAGACTTGCTGCCGACGACATGTCGCCGACGGCAACGACGTCGTTGCCGTGCAGGCCCAGTGAGACAGCGTGCAGTACAATCTCATACAAATATGCCTCCACTAATGTCGTGGACGGCTGCCGTTGCCGTGCGGTGTCGTGTCGCCCAATGAAGAAACGCTCATTCGCGCAAACGCATCAAAAAGTACTTTGTCTAGGGGGGCTGTTTGTTGTCAAAACCTCGTTCCCTTGTGTTATCTAATAACCCCTCAAGTGTGTCTATTGTCCCCTGATGGGAAGTAAATAGAAATCACTCATATTTTTGGTGTTTTTCTTTAAACTAATTTCCACACATACATACTAATTAATGTATTTCAGATGTTTAACCTAAAGCACTTATTACACGTTCCTATTTTTAGGATCCTAACTAGGAAATAGGAACGTGTAATCGCAGAAAGAACGGTTAGTGTCCTAAGTAGTGAGATAGGAAGGTCCCAACCGCTCTGCTTCCTTAAACAGGAAAGTGTAATCGCGTCGCTCCGATTTAGGATGTTTAGGGATGTAACATTGTTCTTCAAAACATCGATGTTTTGAAATAATTATATAAGGCTTCTAAAGACTTGGCGTATATTTTGAGGGATGAATGTATAGGTCATTAGTAATCAAAAAACAATAATAGAATAATAATCCGTACAATATATAATTATTTCAAAACATCGATGTTTTGAAATAATTATATAAGGCTTCTAAAGTCTTGGCGTATATTTTGAGGGATGAATGTATAGGTCATTAGTAATCAAGAAACAATAATAGAAAAATAATCCGTACATTGAAAGTACTACATTATTTATAAATTAATACTTGGTACTTACTTACATAAAGTTCAATTTTGTTTTATTTTAACATAAAGGAGCTCATTTGTATTCATTGAAATTTTAATTTGTGTGATCGGTTTGAGAGAATAAAAAACTTAAAACATCGGAAGAACATCGATGTAAGTATAGTTATATTTTTTTATACCTTTGTTACATCCCTACGAGTCGTCCGTCCCGCTTTAAGTATAGTTGCTATACTCTTTGCCGCGTCCTAGTTAGAATGCAAGATAGTGTAGTGTAATAAGTAGCTTCCTGCTTCCTTGTTAGAACCATCCTAGTTAGGATCCTAAATATAGGAAGATGTAATAAGCCCTTTAGACTCAATAAATACATACTTACAAAATAGACTATCAACCCTGGAACATTACAAAAAATGTAGCAAAAGATTGTAATGTATCTATTCGAGGGTGAATAGACCTCATTTTCAATCTTTACGGTATCGAATCAGTTTTAAAAATAACCCTGCTAGTCGGAACAAGAATCTTATAGGTTAAACCAAAATTAAATTAATAATAATATTGAATTTTAACCCGTTGGTTCTCGCGAGGGACGCATCCTAGTACCTAGATGGTCATTTTTTTAACCGCGAGTCAAAGGATGTGTTCTATCCAAGTTCTATCACTACACATGAACCTAGAACATTATTTTCTGGTTTTAACACTTAACAAATAGTGATAATAACGACAGACTAGGAACTATTATCTGTGATGGAGGCCCTGGAGGAAAACTTCTTGTCCCCGACAATAAATAAAACACATTTCTTATTTTACGTTATATTAAATCTAGACTCAAGGCTGCGCCTCAGGAAGTGTCGTGATGATATCAGAGTCTCCAGGGTCAGTAATGGCAAGGGTGCATACTCGGTAGTATTTTCCGCAAGCTGTTCCGAGCTCAATGTTGTTTCCACTGTAGTGGTGTACTCCAGTTTTCGCCAAAAGAGCATAGTACTCTATTTCAGACTTCCTAAAACAGAAAAATTTATTTATAAAATTATATCTACAGTGGTAGATGTCATCTTATTGAAACCCAATAAGCTGAAAAGATGTTACATAGGTATAAAAAAAAATGATAGATAAAATATTGTTATTATAAAACTGTAATTAGTGTTCGATATTTATAAAAAAAATAATGGACGCCAAATTATCGATAAATTAATTCAGAACTTCAGTATTATATCAGTAGTATACAAGCCCTTATAGATTTGTCTAAACCCAATACTAAGATTTTGATATCAATTCTTAATATTGATACTCCACGTGATTTATATCAAAATCATAATATATATTCAGTTCATTCAGAGTAGCTAAGTGTCAGGTTACAATTTCGGTGACAAACTGACGAGTCAACTAATCAAATGACACTTTTTCAGACTTTGAGAGAACAAGACATTCAATATACAATCCCGGTGAAACTAGACTGTTTAGAAATCGAATTTTTAGAAGGCACATCAAACTTTAAAGATAAAAAATAATTTCTTCTGTTTGACATACCCCCTTAATCAGAAACATTCCATCCGCATAAAAGGGTATATCAAAAAAGTATCCATTTGCAAAGTACTGTTAGCGACTGCAATTGTGAAATAGTAATATCTGCAAAATTATTATATACCTACTAAATTAAGTTCATCTCATTGAACTTCACACCATAGCAAAATATTCATTTAACCATTTAATAAAATAATCAGAAGAACAAATTATTTGATTTTAAAGCTACTAGGTAGGTGTGAGAGATCTTTCAAACTTGAACTTTATTGTACATTCAACACATTGCAACTAATGTACCTGAAGACTACAAAATATAGTAATAGAAATATACCTGTGAAAGTTCAGCAAATGGCATCAAAGACTACTCCATAGGTTTCCCATACATATTTGTGTGTGAATGAAAACAGTCCTTTACCAAAACTTGGCACTTCACATTGATAATAATTTCAACATGACTTTAATGATATTGCAAAACAATTAGTATTATTAAACATGACCAAGACATCTGATCAGACCTAAGCATTAACTAGAACACTTAGGCAATTTTAGCTTTTGACTATACTAATTGTATCATCAGTGCAAATTCTATTTAGCTCTGGTAATTAAATTAAAACAAAAATAAAATGTTCTGTTTTCATCATTCACTCACAATAGGGAAATCCATACTTCTTTGTCATATGACTCCATATGCTTCCCAACGAAAAAAATGGGAAACTCTACTTCTCAGTAGTCTCACCTTAGTGGAGGGGCATTCTTGGCGATGATGACCAACTTGGCTTTGCCTTGGCGAAGTGTTTTCAAGGTCTGTTTATATCCAAGACAGTATTTACCGGATTTCATGACCAGAGCAAGACGAGAGTTGATAGACTCAATGGTCTTTTTCTGGAAATAATAATAAATATTGATTAATTTATTTTCTTTAGTTTTTAATTTATTTATTTGATGAAACCAACAGCTTAAAATTAAGTACACGATTAACAAAAGAATATTCATAAAAAAAGCCAATCACAGGTTTCCCAATATTAACATTATAAATTGAAAAAATAACAAGAACTTTAATGCTTAAAAATTAACTTTGTGTCATTGTTTGTTTGTATAATGTCACAAGTTTATGCGTCATATTAAATAAATGCATGTACGAGTATATACATATACATTTAAATACTTTATAATAATGTATTTATATTGATAATTGAATGAATAAATAATAATTATTATTAATGACACACAAATTAAGTATGTGTAAGTACAAATATAAATTAACAAAAAACATCAAAAATAAAACAGCTACCTAAATAAAGCAACAAATGATTTTATTTTTGAAAGATTTTTGGTAACAGCAAAAGGATTGATTTCATCATTAAAACAGGTGTTGTAGGTTTTAAGAATCCTAGTTATAGGGGAATTCTTTGCATAATTTGTTAGGTAAAGGGTGCATGAAAGAGACTCTTATTACAGTTTCTAGTGCGTCTTCGTGGTGCATTCAGTCCAAATTTCGATACTAAGTAAGGACGAGCTATATATCCGTTCACTATTTCATGAAGTGAAGACATATCTGCAACCATTCTACGATCTTTTAATGTCACAAGTCCAAAGTACTTGCACCTTTCATGATAAGTATCAAAGAATATTGGTGCCGATTCTGTTGTAAATCGCACTAAACTAATTTTAGTCACATCTCATCTCTTTCTTACGAACATGATTGAAAAAGGATAGAACATATTTTAAATTGTCAAATTAATCTTAGCCGTCTTATTTTGCTTGTATTTAGGCGTGACCACGATAGATGGCGACTAAATTTATATTGAAAACAAGCATTGGACTAATTTGACAGGACTAAATTTCTTACATCCTTTTCTTATGTTCTTTGTTAGAAAGAGACATAGTGACATTAAAATTAGTTTAGTTGTGAACAACAGAATCAGGGCCATTGTTTGATAATTATTACACATTTAATTGTTATAATTCATTGAGATATAAAAGCTACATTTGACAGCTCATATTGGTTGAGAGTGGCCTTACTCCTTTCGTCAAATATAGCTTTTTTGAATCTTGAGGAGACCCGCTGGTTTAAAAAGTTCAGTAGTAAGTACTGATTCAGATGTGTGCTTGGTTGTAACTTAACCTATAAAATAATATGTATGACACATCCTCAACCCTGCTAACTATGAAATTGCAAGCCTATCGAGCGTCATTTTATATAGGACTAAGAAATTTAGAAGGATAAATCAATACAAATTGAATAACCATGCTAGTAGTCCACAAATGTATAAAAAAACACGTGTTCCAAACTCACCTGTTTCTTTGCGGCAACCATTGTGGTAAATTTATCACCGACAACTGAAAACAAATTAACAAAATTAAATATAAATATATACACAAAAATGTGAAAAACTAAAATCTATAAAATTGCAGCTAAGCGAGAAATACCTCGTAGCAATCGTGTCAATCACAAAAAGAGGAAGTGTAAACCAGTGCTGCCAAGTCCAGACCTGTCCAGTGTTGTTATCGTAAAAATCTTAACCGTTTAAAGGTACGCGCACACTGAGTCGCACCAGACGCGCCGCTTTTTCGTTTGCTTTATATGAAACTTATAAATATTATGTCTGTGGTCTTTGACTAATGATATATCCAGACGGAGCTACGAAGCTGTTTACGCGTCGATAAAAATAGCCCCTAACTGTTAGGGGCAAAGTCATTTTCTCGTCCTCAGTGTCAGTTGAGACGTCACTGGGACACAACCAAAATCACCAAAATTGTATTGTTTCAAAATGTCGTTTTGTGTGATAAAAGTGTGTAAAAACTACATGGGCCGATCTAGACCAACGAAAAAACTCACCTATCATTGGTAAGTAACAATATTTCCTATTAGTTCCTCCAATATAAGCCATTGAAATGTTTCGAAAATAAATTATTTTGAGTAAGCGCCATTTTTTATGTGTTGCCTGTCCTGCCAGTTTATGAACTCAAAACTCCCATGGTAATTAATATCAGTCAATAGTATTTTTTCAATTATCTGTTACAAACAGGTGTATTTACAAATTTAACCTATAACAAAAATATTTTACAAGTGCAAATAAAAAAAAAAAAAAAACAAAATCCTTAAAATCTATATAAATGAAAAGAAATAAACTAAATAAATAGTCAATAGTTAAATACGAGTATGTAGATAATGATATATCATAAGCGACGGTGGACAAGTCGAATTTTTTGGGTTTTTTTTAATGCTAATGACGATTATGTCATGTAAGATAGTAGTCGCTTCAGTAATGAAAAAATCAAAATGGGTATTAATTTATGATTTTCCTCGAGCTAATAACGAATATCATTTTGAATTTCAAGATGGCGGACCTATTTTTTTTTAAGTTGACGTATTTGTCGTTTTCGGTTTTTCCATCATAGTCAGTGTTTTATATAACCATGGATGCGGTCACCGGAACATTTTGCAAAATACTTCTTCATACAAGTAAACAGTACAGCCATCTGTTTAAAATCAATTGAACTACGTAGTGCCTAGGGAATGCAAACCGGTTTCACCGAAAATCGAAAAACCGGTTATTCGGTACGGTTTTGACCAACAAAAAAAACCGGTTTTACAAAACACCAAAACCGGTTGTTCGGTTATTTTCGGTTTTTATATAAATGTTTGGAAATACTAAAAAAAGGAAGATTTGCCGCCGTTTTGTAAACTGAGTGCAAAGCAGTGAGTATTTTTGTGATGAACTGAAGTGTGTTGATGTGTAGTGTGTTGAGCTGGTAAGAAAATAACTTATAATGATTATTGTTTTTATGATATAAAATATGTTAAACTTTGTTTTACAATACTTATCCAGCAAACTAGCTTATGTTACGGGCTAAGGCCCGCCTGATGATAACCAGTTACCGTAGCCTATGGACACTTGCACTGGCAACATAACGGTTATCACTCGCACGTTGCCAACCCTCAACCTTTTTGAAGCGGGGAGCTCATTCCACAGCCTGAGCGTCCACGTTAGGAAACCGCACAGTACGAGACCATTTTGGTTCCAATGTGTGTGGATGGACTCCCCGTCGGTGACTACAAAATTGATAGAAGGTAACTGGGCATCAGGTCAAACAATTCTTCAGAACACTGCCCGTTGGAAAAGTGGTAGAACACACATAAGAAGGCAGTGTCTCCTCAGACTAAGGGGCTTTAAAACACTTGTGAGCTCGGGATCGTCGACAATTCTAACGGCACGTTGCTGAACTAGGGTGGCTAGGTGGTGGGTAGGGTAGGGAGGGTGCTAGGGGGAGGTATCACACTTCCCCCGGGACGAGCTATCTTAGCGCCGCGCGTGGAGGGGTGAGCAGGTACGCGTTCAACACGAGAGCCCGCCCCCCTCTCTATAGCGCAGATGGCGACCACCGTGGGGTTTTAGCCGGTAGAAGTCCGGCATAACCTGGCCGCTACCCCCGGGGCGGTCGGGTATCCTATGAGGATTTCCCCACGAAAAAAAAAAAAAAAAAAAAAAAAGGTTTAGTCGACCCCAATCGAAGTCACTAGTTTGTGTACTCTCGATTTAAGACGTAAGTCCTTCGCGCCTTTTCTCCAATATAGAACGAGGGATATTTGCACGGCTCGTGTAATGGACAACATTCGTATAGTAATAATCACGTTTTTGTGTACATGCAAGTTGCTGTGCCGCTATAATAAGCCATGTTCATAATATTACGTGTGAAATGAATATTATAACGTACGAAACATAATTTAATAAATGTTTAAATAAGTACTTCTTAATTACTGATCTATTTTTTAACATAAAGTCATCATATCTCATAGCAATTAAAAACCAAGCAAACGTGATATGTTTTTATGATTTCATTCGTATAAAATAACATCAAAAGCAATGAACCGTGTAGTCTATATAAACGAATCTCCGATGAAAACGAATCTACTGAGTTAAATAAACTATTATTTCCATCAATTTGATGAAAAAGAGATGGTTGAATTGTATGAAAGATGATAACGGATAGAAGGGACGAATGGAAGAAGCGTACATATTGCGCCGATCCCAAATGATTGGAAACAGGGCAGGCAGATGGTGATGATGTTTCTTTTATACCCACTTCATTACCTTTAACTGATAATAATTCCTCAGTTTGCGATTATTACATTTTAGGCACGGTTAGTATCTATAATTCGAGCTATAGAAATAACGTGAAAAAAAAAAACGAGCGAACATTAAAAAAACCGGTTTAAAACCGGTTAACCGGTTTTTACGTCTCATAACCGAAATAAAAACCGGTTTTCATTTTGTCACGGTTTTGCATTCCCTAGTAGTGCCGCGTTGCATAGGCGTACGATGTAACCTTGTATGTGTGTACCATGCAATTTTTTTTTATTACACTTTTATTTAAGTCGGATATTACTAAATTAAAAAATAAGGTTATTTATTCGACACGCGTTTATGTAATATTATTGGAATTGCAAAATATTCACAAATTAAAATAGTGTCCGCCATATTGAACTATTTAGTTATTGGTCCGATTGCTCTCAAAATTGATATTTGAGAGGCCTTTGGAGCATAAACCATGAATCTTTTCTCAAAATTCAAATAAGTGGCCGCCATATTGAACTATTTAGTTATTGGCCCTATTGCTCTCAATATTGATATTTGAGAGGCCTTTGGAGCATAAACCATGAATCTTTTCTCAAAATTCAAACAAGTGGCCGCCATATTGAACTATTTAGTTATTGGTCCGATTGCTCTCAAAATTGATATTTGAGAGGCCTTTGGAGCATAAACCATGAATCTTTTCTCAAAATTCAAACAAGTGGCCGCCATATTGAACTATTTTAGTTATTGGTCCGATTGCTCTCAAAATTGATATTTGGTAGATTCTTGGACCATATAACATGAATCTTTGGTCAAAATTGAAAAAAAGTGTCCGCCATTTTGAACTATTTAGTTATTGGTCCGATTGCTCTCAAAATTGACATGTAGGAGACTCTTGGAACATATAACATGAATCTTTGGTCAAAATTGAAAAAAAGTGTCCGCCATTTTGAACTATTTAGTTATTGGTCCGATTGCTCTCACAATCGATATTTGAGAGGCCTTTGGAACATAAACCATGAATCTTATCTCGAAATTCAAAACAGTGGCCGCCATATTGAACTATTTAGTTATTGGTCCGATTGCTATCAAAATTAAGATTTGAGAGGCCTTAGCTTCACATAACATAAATATTTGCTCAAAATTGAAATATCAATTTTGAGAGCAATCGGACCAGTAAGTAAATAGTTCAATATGGCGGCCACTTTTTTAATTTTTAGCATAGATTCACGTTATATGGTCCAAGGGTCTCTCAAATCTCAATTTTGAGAGCAATCAGACCAATAACAAAATAGTTCAATATGGCGGACACTTTTTTGCAATTTTGACCAAAGATTCATGTTATATTGTCCAAGAGTCTCCCAAATATCAATTTTCAGAGCAATCGGACCAATAACTAAATAGTTCAATATGGCGGCCACTTTTTTGAATTTTGAAAAAATATTCATGGTTTATATTCCACAGGCCTCTCAAATATCAATTTTAAGAGCAATCGGACCAATAACTAAATAGTTCAATATGGCGGACACTACTTCAAATTGTGAATATTTTGCAATTCCAATCATATTACATACACGCGTGTCGAATAACCTTTTTTTAATTAAGTAATAACTGACTTAAATAATGAGACTTTTTTACAGAATACCAATTGATCCAATTTTAAGAAGCCAATGGATAGACATCATTCGGAGAAGCCGTAGTGGAAACCAGCCAAAAAAAATTGTTTGACTTGATTTGCTTGATTTGACTTGATTTGAAACGTCAACGCAAATAATTACTGTTCGTTGACATCAAAGTAAAAATAATAAGTACCTATTAATTTATATCGGCGCCATTAATCTTATTCTTATTATCATGTATTATCCCGATTCAACTTTTATTTTCGGAGTTTAAAAAGATATCAACACCGTAATATATTTTTCCCTATTTTATTGGATTTTTTTCAACAACTGGTAATATTATAAACGTCAATATGACCAGCAGAATGACGTACCGCGAGGTTAAGACGTGGCAAAGTTGGCCACTTTTTAAAAGTCATGTAGTATGGGGATACTCTTTCTAGACATATATATTTTCTAAGTCTGTGGTATGAAACGAAAATGCGGCTATACAGTGCTATACAAATTCATACAAAGCAAACGAAAATGGGGCGCGTGCGGCGCGTGCAGCGCGTCCGGCACGGCTTCGTGTGTGCGTACCTTATATCATAATCCAGCCTGCCGTATTTTAAAGAAAATAGTATAGAATTATTGATCATTATTTATTTTCATAAAGTCTATTCCTCAGCTGTTTCTTCTCCGTAAAGGTTCAGTCAGATTAACTCATTTTATCGATTAATAACACAATCAAAATATTGAATTTCAGTTGCAACTTAATCGTATTTTGATTAGCGAAGCGAATGATCGCTACTACTAAAGCTGTATGCACCTTCCGACCGTCGGACTCGTACTTACCTACCTACGTCGATACCGAACAATCAGAGGGCGAGCCGCCCAGTATTAACAATGCTACGCACGCTCCGAACGGCAGGCCTACCTCCGGCCTCCTAGGAGTCCGACGGTCGGAAGGTGCGTTACGGCTTTTAGATCGACCGACTAGGTATGATAGTGGACTCATAGCCCTCATAGGACACTTATTTTCATTAATTTTTAACTAAGGCGAAAAAGTTGATACTAGAATAACTGGGACTACAAACTACAACACTGTACACTTGTTGAGATTTCCCCTGCTGTAATCATAAAAATGGTACTTATTTCCATTGTGCGTTTCGTTTAATCCATTACACTATACTCTATTTCACATAGGATGAGTCGTCAAGGTCAAGGGTTTTTTACCAATATCTAGTGAAATTCCATTTGATTACTCTGAAATAATATTCACAATATTTCGTGAAACCTAGCTCTATCATAGTATTCCTTTATTATATCGAAATTAACATTAACCATAGAGAAATTTAATAAAATACCATGTGTCCCCGAACTCATGTTATTTGAAATAGACTATAGTGAGAAAACGTTTCGTTTCACCCACATGTATTTTTTATTTTCTACAGAAAATGCAATGAGATAAAGTTCAAAATTAGTGAACATTCTTCATTAGGATGAAACCAAGAAAAAACCGATGAACGCGTGGAACATGCTGTACATTCAAAATATGTCGTAATATGTCTTGTTATACCATAATATATATTAATATGCAATAATATTATATTACAGTATCGCTTGGTGACGTCACATAATTTATATTATGAGTCCGTGTGCGGTCAGTTCAAAGTTTGTATGGAAAATATGCCGAGCTATAATTTATATTAATATATATTATATATAGCTACGTCTGTGACGGGCTTTAAGCCATCGACTTAATAATAATATGGACTTGCCAAACCTACAAAAAAAACGTGCATACCTAAACTTACCCGGAGGTAAAAATGGCTGCCAATAGTGCAGCCCATGTTGACAAGCCTATATCGATATTTATAAATCATCGATAAAAGATTGTTAGAATGTATTTATATTTTATCACGGTATCTACGAGCAGATAATTCATCGTCTTTCCGAGGAAAACATCGGATTTTTATTGTTCTTTTAATGTATTGAAATAAATTAATTACTTGGGAGATTGAGGTCTAGATGGAGTTAGTTGCTTGAAAAAGAACATAGAATAAATTGGTAAAGCTTTATAATGTAGTAGGTACCGACCGACATTACGATATTGTAAAACGATAGTTAAAGACGGGTTTTTTAAATTGAGTGAATTATACCTACTTACTAATCA
>OX596248.1:9268788-9375380 GCA_951394255.1 Polyploca ridens
AGTCGGTCGCGGATACAGATGTAAAAATCCCGGAATTATACGTATAAAACCAAATGACCTTCGAATCATTCTTGAATTATTCTGAATTATACTCTCCTACAAAAATAAACATACTTTATACACCTGCTATTTTCACAATTTTAAAGAAGTGTTAATAAAGTCTGGCCAGTGAATCGTAGCACACACACAATTATTTTTAAATTTGGCGCCATATCCAAGTGCTGCGACTGGCCAGAGCAGCTGCGCGTTGGAGTGACAGGGACCGCGCTCTGTAATGTATGTGTTTGAGAAAAGCGAGCTGGCAACACTGCGTCCACGATGCTACTTCGTGTTGCCAATTTAGTTACTTCACAGCAAGATTTAGCAAATTTGTGATGTCAGGCTACTACAAATTTATCAAACTAATAGCTAAACTTTTTATCAATTATTGCTTTTGAGGTGTTTTCGTAAGTAAAGCAGTACAAAAATAAATAATTCAATTAAATTTGCTATCATTTAGTCATTGGCAGATTTGAAAAGTAGGTGGATATAAAACAGATTTTTTCTTAAATATTAAATTCTTAATAATATTTAACTGTATAGTGAAATTATCCGTTTTAAAAAATCTGTCTAGAGAATTTCGATTTTAATTGTGACTTTCTGACTGCTAACAGTAGGCAACACTTTGGTGAACCGTCGCATACGTACACAAAACTCATACACTCACGCGGCGCGAGAGTGTGCATTTGGCATTTTTCGGAATGATTCGGCGCCCAGCGGAATGATACCATATTTTACGAAATAAAACGATGTGAATTATACCATTTAAAACATTGAAAACAAAAAAGTGATTATCAACACAGTTTTAATAATAAAGTGCTTATTTACAGGTAGCATAGGCAGGTTACTTAACTAAAATTCACGGAAACCTTCAAATCACATGATACCTACCATACTTGAAGGTAAAAACTCTATAATTGCCCTTTAAATGCCTCAAAAAATAAAAGAAAATAGTTTTTATTATAAAAATCTCAGTTTTTAACTCTAAAGGAATTAAACGGCATTTTATGGAATAATACGGAATCATTCCATATTTGGAGAATAATTCCAATCGGAATGATTCGAATTATTCCGGGCTCACATCTATAGTCGCGGAGACGGGGGCGTGGGCGCGCAAATAAATTATTAAAAGAAACAAAAAACCCGACAGCGTAAAACAACAAATACAAAACAAGCTTTAATCTATAGAATTTTGAATATAACTTTAATTTTATAAGGTATTGCAGTCGGGGATAAACAAATATTCCAAAAAAAATACGTACCTACTTAGGTTATTGGTTTATCTTATCCCCGACTGCAATACCTTATAAAATTCAAGTTATATTCAAAATTCTATGGATTAAAGCTTGTTTTTATCTTTTCAGTTAATTTCCTATTCTAGCAGGCAACCTTGAAAAGAAGTAGAAAAAAAAAACATAAAAGGACATTATCGATAAATAAATCCCATCAAAAACATTCTGTAAAAAACTAGCCAAGTCTCGATGAAATGTCTTGTTTATCTCTAAAAAGTAATGAAATCTAGACAAAGTCGTGCCAAGTCTAAGGTTCCTTACTGCGATTTCTTTATTATTATAGTTAATCTTGTGTGACTTGGCCGTTGAACATTCTTTATACGTTAGTGGGTACAAGTACAGATTGGTGCAATGGTGTCATGGAACACCTGGTTTTGTACCCTTGTGTTCCCTTCAACGGCCAAGTCACACAACATTAACTATAATAATAAAGAAATCGCAGTAAGGAACCTTAGACTTGGTACGACTTTGTCTAGATTTCATTACTTTTTAGAGATAAACAAGACATTTCATCGAGACTTGGCTAGTTTTTTACAGAATGTTTTTGATGGGATTTCACTTCTTTTTGTAGAAAATGAAGCGGCCCACCAAGTTGAATATTTTTTGTAAAGGCGGTATGTCGATATCTATAATAGTTTGGTTGGGCTCTTGTGTTTTCTAATCAGGGTCACCAGGTACTCCAGATCTTCGATTATCCTAGTTTTTATAGTTTTCCCTTTATGTGGTAATTAAACCCTAACTCTGTACCAAACTTCAGCTCTCTGAGTTTATGGGAAGTTCTAGTTCTATTTTGATGATCATAAGTGAGTGAGTGAGTGAGTGAGTTTCATAAATGTGAAACTTTGCTTTCGCTTAACTTCGGAAATAATTGACCTACAGACTTGGAATTTTTGATTTTAAGTATGTGATTATAGCTTACTGGATGACGAAAATTTCTGCGTTCGGATCTTATCCAGAGGTTCTCAAATAGGGGCCTGAAAATGCGGCGAAATGGTTCCAGTAAAGGATGGTACGGCAGTGTTTGCTTCGCGCTCGACTCGGCGGGGGCACTGCCGTGCCCCCCGATAAATCTTAGGGCACAACTCTATCCCTTCGATAATGACAAGCATTTGACAGATGACTGACCAATGGATAGTCGAGATAGCCGGTGGTAAAAATGGCGAGTCGGCCGCAAATAGGTATCCCACCAAAAACATTTTTATGTATAATGTTGCCAAGACATATGGCTTGCACTGTCAAAAAGTTATCAGATCTCATGTAGAGCCAAGCTTATAACTCTACTTGCCCTTACTCTACAAGCCCTAACTTCACAAACTCTACACCTTAGTCAAAATATGTGTATATGTCTTGGCAACATTTTACATAAAAATGTTTTTGGTGGGCTTTCACTTCTTTTTGTAAGTTACTATAGTTTTTTTTTTTTTCAAATTTCCAAGGCTTAAAAATTTTTTTGTTGATTGTGTACTAATACAAGCTTACATACCAAATTTCAGTTTTCTAGGACTTCCGGAAGTACCCTATGAGTTTTGATGATCATCAGTGAGTGACGAAATCGGGGGTTTTTAGATATCAATAAAATCTAAAGTATAAGAGCTATGTTATTGAAACTTAATATGTTTAATAAGTTCACTATGGACATTATATCCTGAGAATTTTGTTTATCTGGTATAATCCAAACCAAAGTTATAAGGCTTCAAAAAAACGACGAAGTGCTTCGAGAAAAGGTAGGTAGTGCCCTTGCGCTTCGCTTGGCTGTCTTGGCAGGGGGCACTCCCGTGCCCCCAGATTTTGATGATCCTCAGAACGAGGGGTTGCCATCATAGTAACTGTCAAAAATGCTGCTATCCTTTTTCACGTATGCAAAAATAATGAAGTAAAAAAGAGATGGCAGTATTTTTATGAACTGGGCATCGATATGCCACATATGTATAAATGATTATTTCTATAGACCTTGGATTAAGGATTAGGTAGATATGCAGTCAGCGAATGGCGAAGAAGATAGCGATAATTCGACATAGTTACATATAATACAGCTACGTAAAATTAATACTGCCATACTTACACTTTCACCCCATTATGTGGGTAAACTGGGGGGCTAAAAAGGAAGCTAAAGCAATATTGCTAACGCAATTCATTTTTTCGAATTCTCGGCAGATCCTACGTAATTTCAATATTTTTTGGTATACTAGTCACTCATTATATACAATTCAATGCAATAAAAGATTTGGAATTGATGAATTGCATAAGATCTGCCGTAACTTCGAAAAAATGAATTGCGTTAGCAATATTGCTTTAGCTTCCTTTTTAGGGGGGCTGGTATTGGGTAGTTTGGTTTTACTACGAGACGTAATTTATCAATGGTGTGGTAGGTGATATCTGGGGGCACGGAAGTGCCCCCCCGCCAAGACAGCCAAGCGAAGCGAAAGGGCACTACCTACCTTTTCTCGAAACGCTTCGTCGTTTTTTTGAACCCTCATAACTTGGGTTTGGATTATACCAGATAAACAAAATTCTCAGGATATGATGTAAATAGTGAACTTATTAAACATATTAAGTTTCAATAACATAGCTTTTATACTTTAGATTTTATTGATATCTAAAAAACCCCGATTTCGTCACTGACTCACTGATGATCATCAAAACTCATAGGGTACTTCCTGAAGTCCTAGAAAGCTGAAATTTGGTATGTAAGCTTGTATTAGTACACAAACAACAAAAAAATTATAAAACTTGGAAATTTCAAACAAAAAAAAAAAACATAAGCAGCTTACAAAAAGAAGTGAAATCCCACCAAAAACATTTTTATGTAAAATGTTGCCGCCAAGACATATGGCTCGTACTGTCAAAAAGTTATCAGACCTCATGTAGAGCCAAGCTTATAACTCTACATGCACGTACTCTATAAGCCCTAACTTCACAAACTCTACACACCGTAGTCAAAATATGTGGCTTGGCCGTTTCACTACTACAAGAACTATTGAATAACAAAAAAGTTATGAACAGTGAATACATTTTTCACCTTACTCCCATGTGACGGTAGCGAAACGGCCAAGCCACATATTTTGACTAAGGTGTAGAGTCTGTGAAGTTAGGGCTTATAGAGTACGTGCATGTAGAGTTATAAGCTTGGCTCTACATGAGGTCTGATAACTTTTTGACAGTACGAGCCATATGTCTTGGCGGCAACATTTTACATAAAAATGTTTTTGGTGGGATTGTTATAACTTTATAGAAGTCATAATAAAACACGGGATTGATGAAGTATAGTTTAATTAAGACCTTAGACATAATTATACAAAATAATTAAATTATTAAAAGAAACCAAAAACCCGACTGCGTAAAACATAAATTAACTGAAAAGAGAAAAACAAGCTCTTAAATCGACTGCAATACCTTATAAAATTCTAGTTATATTCAAAATTCTATAGATTTAAGAGCTTGTTTTTCTCTTTTCAGTTAATTTATGTTTTACGCAGTCGGGTTTTTTGTTTCTTTTAATAATTTAATTTATTTCAGACTTTATAGTTTTATACAGAAAGAGTTGTATGTATTAGTAAGTAAATGAGCGGTACGGTTAAAGGAACGCTAACAATCATCGCAACTCTGTGATTTACGTATGGTAACGGCTAGGGAATGCAAAACCGTGGCAAAATGAAAACCGGTTTTTATGTCGGTTATGAGAGGGAAAAACCGGTTTTAAACCGGTTTTTAAATGTTCGCTCGTTTTTTTTTCACGTTATTTCTATTGCTAGAATTATAGATAATAACCGTGCCTAAGATTTAAAAATCGCAAACTGAGGAATTATTGTCAGTTAAAGTTAATGAAGTGGGTATAAAAGAAACATCAAAGACACCATCACCATCTGCCTGTCCTGTTCCCTATAATTTGGGATCGGCGCAATATGTACGCTTCTTCTATCCGTTATACCAACATTCACTCGTTTCTTACCAATATCATCTTTCACACAATCAATCCATCTCTTTTTCATAAAATTTATGGAAATAATTGTTTATTTAACTCTGTAGATCAGATACTCGTTTATATAGACTACACGGTTCGTTGCTTATGATTTTATTTTAAATGAATGAGATCATAAAAACATATAACTTTTGCTTGATTTTTAATTGCTATGAGATATTATGACTATGTTAAAAAATAGATCAGTATTAAAGAAGTAATTATTTAAACATTTATTAAATTATGTTTCGTAAGTTATAATATTAATTTCACACGTAATATACATGGCATATTGTAGCGGCACAGCAACTTGCGTGTACACTTAAACGTGCTTATTATTATACGAATGTTTCCTTAGATAAAAAAAAATTACCCAGTTTTTGCTGTCGTGCAGACGGGTATGAAATAACACCAATCAGTCAGCTTGCTGTCTTGCAGATACATAAGAGCCTTCGTTGACAGTAGTTGCTCCGAAAGCATGACATTAATGCTGGCGTCCCGAAAGGCTCTGAATTATCCCCAACACTGTTCCTCCAGCATATTAATGATATACTCTCTATTGCCAGCATTCATTGCTATGCAGATGAAATTACATGGGACGCTCATTACACGAACCGTGCAAATATCTCACGTTCTATATTGGAGAAAAGGCGCGAAGGACTTGTCTTAAATCGAGAGTACACAAACTAGTGACTCCGATTAGGATCGACTAAACCTAGTCTATTTCAACCCCACTAAATCACACGCAAGCCTGCGCATTCACCGTTGAGAGAAGTCCATTTGCTGTGGCTCCTCATTTCTAGAACATGTCCCTCAACATCACGAAAAGCATTGGGATCCTTCACGTTAATATTTGTAGCGACGTTCTGTTCCAAAGTCATCTACAAGATATCCAAAAAACTCGGTGTGATTAATAGAGCGAAGCAGTACTTCTTATCGAGACAAAGACTGCAACTATATAAGTCGCAAGTCTGGCCCAAATGAAGTAATGCTGTCTTCTGTGGGCACCTGGATACCAGCTTGGGTATTTAGACTCAGTTCAGCGACGTGCCGTTAGAATTGTCGATGATCCCGAGCTCACAAGTGTTTTAAAGCCCCTTAGTCTGAGGAGAGACTGCCTTCTTATGTGTGTTCAACCGCTTTTCCAACAGTGTTCTGAAGGTTTGATTGACCTGATGCCCAGTTACCTTGATCCATCGTAGTCACCGATGGGGAGTCCATCCTCACACATTGGAACCAAAATGTTTTCATACTGTGCGGTTTCAAAGAAGCTTCCTATCGTGGATGCTTAGACTGTGGAATGAGCTTCCCGCTTCAAAAAGGTTGAGGGTAACGTGCGAGTGATAACCGTTATGTTACAAGAATCCATAGGCTAGAGTAACTGGTTATCATCAGGCGGGCCGTACGCTTGTTTGCTGCCTAAGTATTGTAAAAAAATGTTTTACATGTTTTATATCTATCATAAAAACAATCATTATTTTAAGTTATTTTCATACCAGCTCAACAAACTACACATCAACACACTTTAGTTCATCACAAAAATACTCACTGCATTGCACTCAGTTTACAAAACGGCGGCAAATCTTCCTTTTTTAGTTTTTCCAAACATTGAAAGAAAAACCGAAAACAATTGAAAAACCGGTTTTGGTGTTATGTGAAACCGGTTTTTTTTGTTGGTCAAAACCGTACCGAATAACCGGTTTTTCGATTTTCGGTGAAACCGGTTTGCATTCCTAGTAACGGCTCAGTAGGTCCCGAGAACCTACTGTCCTTGCATTAAATGTGTTTTTTTGCAGTTTACGTCAAAATGGTAGCATAAAAGTATTACAATATATACATATATGGAATGGTCTATTTACAAGCTTTCATTTGATACCCATATTGTTATAATAACGAAACTTTTATTTTTAATACCCCCCCTATTTTTTTATTCTTAGGCGCCATATAAAAATAATATACCCTATGACACTCCCCCAGTCAAGACGAATCTAACGACACCTCATATGCTTAAATCCATCAAGCCGTTTAGGCTGCAGAGCGGCACAAAGAAATAGACATACATACATACATACACTCGAAAAACATAACCCTCCTTCCGGGTCAGTCGGGTAAAAAGGTGCGTACAGGCTAGAAGTTTTTTTTTGTATGAGTTGTGACTCATTACGTTTTGACCGCAACCTCCTCTTTTATTGATTGTATATATTGTACTGATAAGTGATGTATTCTGAAGACACAATTAAATACCTAATTATCCTTTGCTTCCATATAAACTCGCAAATTTTCACATTTAGAGAGTAACTCTAAATGTGAAAATTGAATGGTTGAGCCATGCGGATCTGAAAGCGAAAAAAATATTTGATTTCATGATACGTGACATAATCGTCGTTATTTGTAAGTTATTGTTTCCGCGTCAGGCGAATTCAAAACAATTACTTTTTATGTATCAAACTTACATATAAATATAACTATAAATGGTTCTTTATGAAAACTACAAAAAATAAAACACGCTATTTAATGTGGTAAAATTTATAAAATGTTGGTATCCCCATCAACTTATAATCCGACTATTTACGAATGACACGTAGTACCATAGTTAACCACCCCACAATAATAAGCCTCACACTGGTCGGTTAGCACTAAAAACAAATTTTGTTGATCATCGTATTTCGACGAAATTATCTATTAAATTTGCATGATATTGACAGAAAATACACTTGAGTATAGTAATCCTTTGATTTCCTTACTGTATCAGTTAAAAAAATCTACTTACCTATGAAAGGTTATGTTTGGTTAATTTGGTTCACTACGGCTTTTACAGTCAATTACACAACAATTCACCATCACTGCACACTAAACAATATATTTGAGAATATAAAAAAGTCACAAATAACATTCAATTAGGGTTTCACAGCTCTCATCAACAATTATCTTTTGCAACCAGAAACTTTCTTGCCATCAACGAGTTCAACGACACCGATTTTGACACTGATGTCAAGAATAGAAACCTATACGCGAGATAGGGACAAAAAAATATGCTCAGTCCTGCTCTCACATACATGTTTTGCCATATACGTATCTCGTTTTCGTAATTATTATTATTTTAGTGACAAATCTACCTAATCCTTAATCTAAGCTATAGACAAACATTTCACCTCCATATTATATATCTCAATGCTTTAAGAGGATATAGTTGAAATAAATCGTTCCTTGAAAGGCGTGGCCTAGGCGGCCGCGCGGGGGGCACTGCCCCTAGAGAACTATCAAAGTTTTAAAAAATCGCGCCACAGCAAGATACGTTCGGGCGGGCTCGGGCGACGCCGGCAGAAACACGAAGGCCGAACCGCCATCGTTTAAATCACAGAGTATATTTTATTGGAGAGCAGTATAAGTTTATTTTTTTTATTAGACTTGCAATAAACGATTTTTTACCAAAAGCTATAATAATGAACATGAATGAAATGTACTCGTATTGACATACAAATATGAGTATATTTGTATGTCAATACGAGTTTATACAATGTATATATACAGCAGGTAACAAAAAGGGTATATGACGTTTAACCAATCAGCGCGCAAAGTGCGTTCCGACGCATTCAAGTTCAAGTATGATGCCAGTTTACAATATGACGGTTTGACAACGTTAGATTATAAACTATCGAAAATGAATACGTTATATTGTTAGCAGTATGGTACAGTTCACACTATTTCGGGGAATTTATAATCTCGCTAGGTTGATTATAAACTAACGGTTTTCAAAAAAATACGGTGACATATACACTTTTATATATGTTTTTGAGTGTTTGTATATACGTATATTTCTTTGGCACGCTCTGGAGCCTAAACAGCTTGATAGATTTAAACATAATTATGAGGTGTCGTTAGATTCGTTTTAACTGTGGGACTCGAGTTAGGGAATCGGAACCGTATTTTCCCGGTCCCAAAAAAACCGTGAATTTCCGGTTCTGAGGGTTGCAATAAGAACCGATTTTAGAATATAAAGAACCGGTTCTTTCGGTTTTTTCGGTTCTTTCATTTAATTTTAAAGAGTCGTTTAGGATGCATCAGTAAATTTCGTAGAACGATCAAAATACACTATAGGTGGTTAGTGTCGCAACATGAAGCTTCTTGTGGCGTTTAAATATTATTAATATTCCAAAACGCAGCTTGTGGCGAGCATGTTGGTGTGTAGCGTAGCGACACCAAACTCCAGAAATTTTACAATTTTTTATTGATTATGTGTATAATTATTAACTATTATTACTTGATTATGTGAATTATTATGTTTATGCAATTATTGAAATTCCTATTATGTTCCTAAAATGTAATAATACCTAGAAGTAATTAATTGTTCATCATCTACATATCCTGTTCCTAACAATTTGTGATCGACGCAATATGTTCGCTTCTTCCATTCTGCCTTTTTATCCGTCATAACAGCATTCGCTCCTTTCTTATTTACATCATCTTTCTCACGATCTATCCATCTCTTTTTCCATATTCATAACTCCACCCACTTCCAAATTCAACTATTTTACTCACGTGGCTTTCATTCCTCCTCATAACATGTCCGATGTCCATACCGCTACTTTCAAGCTTCCTCTGTATGTACTCATTATTAATCATATCCATTATTGTCACTCCATACATCCATCTCAACATTATCATCTCAACTGCATGTCTTTTATCCATTTTCTTTACCTAATGCCCAATTTTTTTTTTTTTTATAAACATTTATTAAACCCAAACATCACCAAAATTACAAAGTTCAAAATTGCCAAACTGCTAATGCAGTTTGTAAGCGGAACGCTCTTGACACATATATGACCTAAACATATATCAGCATGTCCTTGCAACACAATCACTACAATGACATGATCATATACATAAGTAGGTACATTTACTCACTACCTTTCTCATTAACCATAACACAGTTTATCCTTTATTTTACACATGAATACAAAAAATTTTCGACAACAACAGTTCCCTTGTTTTCCGTTTCAATAGAAGTTTACTTTTAATATTCGCATCTCTCAATACACGGTACTTATTGTATAATCGTGGAACTACATATTGACGGGTTCTCTCACCATAACCATATATTAAGACCTATCATCACGGACTATATATTTTCCCCTTTAGCTTCAGAGATCCCATGGATCACATGTTTGTCTTTTGACCTGTCATCATTTCATCCAACCTGAGACGATACACTACTTTATATCACGGTTAGTATTACCATCGTTCTGTATTATGTGAAACGAGGTACGCACGGCTACAGGTCAAGCTATAGTTTCCAATATAAGCTGACCTCTCATTGTAGGGAAATCCTATACAATGCGAGATCAGCTTATACTGGAAATGTATAGCTTGATGTGTGGCCATGTGTACCAGAAGTAGTAGAAGACTGGTACTGAAACTCCTCAATTAAAATAGGCACGAAAGTAGAGAGACCGCCAAAATCGCAGAACATGTGTTCAGTTTTAGTTCAGCTAATTTTCAAGCTCTCTCCAGTTCTTGTTGCCATTTCATCATCCTACTATGGACATTAAATCCATTTTCACGGACGAGAACAATGTTATCGGTTAAAAGCATGTACCAAGGTACCTCCTTCTTATTTCCAACGTCAAAGCATCCATTACCAGCAGGAAGAGATAAGGCATCATAGCAGACCCTTAGTGTAAGTCGACACCTAAATTGAACGTATCGGTATCTATAAGTAATTTGTTATGTTAGGTATATTTTTATTTAAAGGAACTAATAAAATCTTTTTGATGATAAATAATTAAAAAGAGCAAAAGTTTATATTGAATTAATAATGGAACCTAAAGAACCGGGTACCCAGTTCTGGATTAGATCTGGAACCGAAAAACCGGTTCACAAAATATGGCCGGTTCTCGATGCCCTAACTCGAGTATATATTATTATATTATGTGGTATCTATTAATAAAAAACGAGAGGAAGTTTTTTTTCATTATTATTATAATATGGATATCAAATAGGGGAAAGTGGGGGGGATTCGTACACCGGGCAATTAGCATATAGCATTCGTGCAATGGCCATAATTCGAATACGCAACATAGTGGCGCCTTCGTATCTGTGTGTGTCACTCACGTCACTCACACACATAATCTAACCGCGGAGTGGCTTGCCAATGCGGCCGCCGGCTTCGATGTGACAGGATGTTACGAGTTTTTGCTTCGCGAAAGTAATTTTTGGATGCAACTTTAAACGTGTTTATCTCTATAAGTGTATTAAACTGATTCTTTGTGCTGTTTGGGTACATATTTAAGTTTATTATTTCGACATTTACTTGAAGATAATGTCAGCAGTTATTTTTATTTTCAATATATTAGTTGAATTATGGTCAATATCGAAGTTTATGTTAAATTTAAATTACTTATTAGCCTAATATTAAGGCTAGATTGTAGTATGAATAGGGAACACTAAAGAAGGTGTAACCTAGGATAAATAAAAAAAATATTAGTTGAATTTCTTGGTTGGGGTAGCTTCGTACAGGTTCGAACGGGGTGGATTCGTACTGTACGAATATACCTATAATGTACGTTAAATTTTGGTTAAGAAGCAAAGTACAGATACTGAAAGTGAAGATGAGACTGACATGAGTTTAAGAGAAATTTCCTGTCCTCCCATTGAAGAGATTGCTGAAGGATCTGATGTGGAGAACGAAACTCTAGTTATAATATAACGGAATTCGTGAAAGAGAAAGGCTTTATTCTAGTGAAGTTCGAGAAGAAAAAGTCTGTCAAACACTATGTTGGTCATGTGATTACCAAATATAATCCTACTGAGTACAAAGTTTAATTTTTATGGTACCCCTTATACACACATTTACGAAGCTACCCCGTGTGTGGGGGTACATACGTACGATTTTTTTTTAAATCGTCATAGCTTGTCCACACTTCTTTCTATGAGCTAGTCGTCTAAGGGAATATTGTAGGCAAATATACAAGCAATCTAGCAATGCTCAAATTGTTTTCAAATAGCGTTTACTTTTTCTGCTATAGGGCTCGAAGTGGAAAGTGTACGAATCCCCCCCACTTTCCCCTAAAAGCTTGTAGTCATTTCCATATAGATATATACATATATATAATAACACGTCCCCGCCTGCAATACCTTATAAAACTCAAGAATATTCATAATTCTATAGGTTACAATGCTTGTTCTTCTCTTTTCAGTTAATTTTTCAATTGGTGTGAATGCTACCTAAATACCTAACTACCTGATGTAATTATCCCTTTTCGGAGAGTTATATATACCCTTTTTGTTACACGTTGTATAGATTTATGAAATAAACTATTTAGGTAAAATCTGTTAGAGGTAAATGCTATACTATAAATTTTAAATATTCAATAAATTAGCTTTCAACCTGTTCCCGAAGTTATTACTTATTGAAATAAAAGCAAATACTAGTGCAATCATCAGTGTCTGTGTCGTAGATAGGTATACCTTTGGATAGGTTAGGAGAAAAACGAATTATGTATTTTAATTATCTTTATTTATCATCTTGGGCTGCTTTATAATTCAGTTCTGACATTAGTGTTAGATCAAGAGCAGCTGAAAATTGGTTTAATTTTACAGCTCCACAACCTGCAGCTTATCTAAGTTGTTGGAGGTATTTCGTATCTTAAGTCGTTTTACATAGTAACGTAAAAATCGATGTAAGGCCTGATGTTTATTCTGAAATAATCACATTAGTACTGAAGCCACAATGAAGCATTGACTCATGCCTAGAAATTTCAAAAGTTCGTTGAAAAAAATTGTATTTCAACAAATCTGTGACTGAACTTACTGAAGTTTTCAATGTACTCTGAAACAAGGTTACAATATTCATTACAAATTTAACACGAAGGCTAACTAGTCTATTAAAAATGGCGTTAAGTTCTATGTAAGGAGAAGTTCAAACCTCAGCAATGAGGATATAATATATGAGCTGTGAGGACTGGGGACATAATTTATTTTCCACACTTGCTCGTAAAGTGACATTTATTGAACCGTTTTTAGTAATTGAATGCAGCTTATTACGCACTAGCTAGTGCTTTTTACTTTACATTACCGCACAGTTTGATAGGTATATTCCCAATTAAATAAGAAAAATTGTAAACAATTATTTTGGTAATACGTATTATTATTATTTTTTTACTTTCTTTTAAATTTCTCCTACTTACTGGTAGGGTATTTACATTTTATCGCGGGCTTTTGGCCAAAAGAAAAAAATGGGTAAAGTGTTCATGAGTGTGTGTTTGTTTGTTGTGTGATATTATTGGTCTATTGTCAAGAATTTGCGGACTATCCTACATGTGTTCAAGGTAACGGCTTTTTGTAGTTGGATGTATGTCATTTTATGGATTCCGAGTATTTTTAGCCTGGTGTGAAAAGTATGAGGTACAATACCAGTGGATGATAGTATTATGGGAACTGTTGTAACTGTGTATTATTATTATTCACTTTATTTATTTTGATTCTTAAAATATTTTTTTTATAACATTAGTATAAACTATCAAAAATATTATAAAAAATCTAATCTAATCTAAAAATATTATAAAGAATATCTTTACAAAATCTAACAATGGTATAAAAAAACCTAATCTTAGTGTGCCGCCGGCAGCGGGGTAGGGCCCAAGCTACCGGTGCGGTGGTTAGGGCTGCAGAGAGAGGAATCTCCTGACGATGCGCGCCGTGTTCAGGAGTGCCGCCTTCTGTATCTGACCCTTGACCCAGCCATCTAGCGAAAGCCTCTTAAGATGTTGGTCGAGACTCTTCGCTATGAGACCGTTCGCCGAAACAACTATCGGAACAATGATCGTCGAATCAACATCCCACATGGCGGTTACCTCGTGAGCCAAGTCAAGGTACTTGCTGAGCTTGTCCTTCTCGGCCTTCACGAGATTCTCGTCATGGGGGATGGTGATGTCGACGAGCACTGCCTGGCGCTTCGATCGATCTGTCAGCACGATATGAGGCTAATAAGCCTCATATCGTGCTCTCTCATCACGGACAGTACTATTATAGATCGATCCCAATAGAGCGTGACATGAAAATTTTCGAGAACTGGCGCAGGTGCGTACTTATAGTACGGTATTTCGGACTATACAAGGTCGTATCGAAGAGCAAGTTGCTGGTGAATGATTCTGGCTACTACTTGGTTTGCGCCAGTTCTCGTTTGCCAAGGATAATGGGGTGAGGCTCCTATCCACTGCCACCACATCGCGATGCATCCCACACTCGTTGTCAAGGAAATACTTCCTAAGACTGCACACCTCGCGGTTGTGGAGGTCCTTGGCGTTTAAATAGCCACGGCCTCCATATTTACGCGGGATGTACAATCTCTTAACAGACGAGCGTGGGTGTAGCATGCGATGAGTTGTGAGCAGAAGACGGGCCCTTCTATCCAGGGCATCTAGCTCACTTTGAGTTCACCTTAGTATGCCAAAGGAGTATGTGAGCAGGGGCGTTGAAGGCGCGCACCTTGTTGCCACCCGATAATAGACTGTTCAGTACTTTTGTCAGGTGACAGAAGAAGCGCTCCTTCACCGCCCGCTTTATGTCCCCGTCCACAATACCCAACGACTGTGACATACCAAGGTACTTATGGGTTTCTGTTTCGGAGAGAGATCTGAGAGACATTATCTCAGAAACCCGTAAATTTTTCGAATTTACGACTTTCCCCCGCTGAACATGCATGACCGCATACTTATCTATACCAAATTCCATCTTGATGGCGCTACTAAACACTTCTGTAATCTTCAGTAGCTCCAACAAGTTCTGACGTTTTGGTGCAAACAGTTTAAGGTCATCCATACGTACAACAGGTGAGAAATGCTCTCACCACCTCTCCGAAGCCGGCAGCCTAGTCCTGAATCCTTCAGCAGAGTACTGAGCGGATTCAAAGCTAGGCAGAACAACAGATGACTCAAACTATCACCCTGGAAAATATCTCGCTGAATCCTTATAAAGTCCTGCGTGCCAGAGGTGCCATCACCACCACCTGGTTGATGAAGGACTGTGATCCACTGCCTCATACATGCGCTTAAGAAGGATCTTAAAGCTGTATCAACTTTATACAGTTCCAAGATCCTCTCCAGCCATGAGTGAGGCACCGAATCAAATGCCTTCTTGTAGTCAATCCAGGCAGCCGAGACGGCTCACCTGTCCCGCGGACCTGTTGGCAAATTGTCATGTCAATGAGGAGGAGCTCTTTGGTATCACGGGACCCAACCCTACATCCATTTTGAGAGGAGGCCAAAACGTTGTTCGAAACAATGTGCGTATTAATTTTTGTTCTCAAAATGGATGTAAGGAGCTTGTATAGTGTAGGCAAGCACGTGATGGGTCGATAGTTTTTCGCTTCCGTGGTACTATCACAAGGAGGTAACACCGGTTGTAAGGAAAGTTGGCAGGGAACCAAACTCAAGAGCTTGTTGGAATTGCGTTGCCAACCGTTCGTGTGAGCATCGAAACCACTTTATTCAAAAGTTGTGCAATCCATCCGGCCCAGGACTTTTCCAGTTCTGGGTCGTGCGGATTGCACAACTTATGTCATTGGGGCTGATGGTAATGGCCTCCATTGGTTCGATGGACTCACACTCACGTTTGACAACACTCATCCAATCACCCTCGGTGTGTTGGACAGGCATTGACCAGATACTACGCCAGAAATTAATCATGGCAGTAGCACTTGGCAGCTGTCCATCCAACACACGTTGGTCGGTTCCCTCCCACTTTCGGTATACCTTCCTCTGGTCACTCTGGAAGAAGTGATTCTGTTGGAATCGATCCACACGCTCTCTGTAGCGGCGAATACGGCGTTCCCACGCATAAACTTTTTGCTTCAAGAAGTCAATGCGCTCTGTGACACAGGCAATGGCCCTGATTCTGTTGTTCACAACTAAATTAATTTTAATGGCACTATGTCTCTTTCTAACAAAGAACATAAGAAAAGGATGTAAGAAATTTAGTCCTGTCAAATTAGTCCAATGCTTAATTTCAATATAAATTTAGTCGCCATCTATCGCGGTTACGCCTAAATACACGCAAAATAAGACGGCAAAGATTAATTTGAAAACTTAAAATATATTCTATCCTTTTTCAATAATGTTCGTAAGAAAGAGATGAGATGTCACTAAAATTAGTTTAGTGCGATTTACAACAGAATCGGCACCATTGTAGTATTATTATTATTAATTATGTTAAGATTGTACCTAGGGCATCGGGAACCGGCCATATTTTGAGAACCGGTTTTTTCGGTTCTGGTTCTAATCCAGAACCGGATACCCGGTTCTTTCGGTTCTTTCGGTTCCATTAATTATTCGATATAAACTTTTGTTCTTTTAATTAATTTATGATCAAAAACATTATAGGTAGTATAATAATAACAATAAAATAGTTTTCTATGTTCGAATATGTCGACAATCAAACAGTGATTTCTGAATCACAGCTTTTGATTAAAATAACATAAATGTAATCAAGTCTTTTAACAAACCAGTTTTTTTATTTATATTAGTTTTTTTTAAATAAAAATGTACCTAACATAACAAATTACAGTATTACCCAACTGATATGTCGCGTCGTGAACCTCGTTCGCACAGAAAAGAAAGTATGGCCCCGAAGATTAACGAAAGAATGCTTAAAACTTACAATCAACCTTAGATCTCTACTATCCTTATAGTAGAGATCTAAGGTTCACAATACACTGCAGCTGTTAGTTCCGTTTCCGTTTCTCGCAAGTCACGCCTCTCCACACGGCGCGCGCTAACATAGCGGCAGCTGCTGACCAATAGCGTTTTCCGCGCTTTGAAAATGTATCTTCGGCGCATGTACATCGGTAAGCCATATTAATTGGGTACTACTGTACTTATAGATAACGATACGTTAAATTTAGGTGGCGGCTTACACTAAGGGTCTGCTATGATGCCTTATCTCTTCCTGGTGGTTATGGATAATTTGTCGTTGAAAGAGTAGATGTTGAAATGGCTACAAGAGCTGGAGAGAGCTTGAAAATTAGCTGAACTAAAACTGAACATATGTTCTGCGATCATGAAGCAATATTGCTTCATGTCTGCGATTTTGGCAGTATTTCTATTTTCGCGTCTATTTTACTTGATGGAGTTTCAGTACCAGTGGATATGATAAATAATGAGTACATAAGAGGAAGCTTGAAAGTAGCGGTATGGACATGTTATGAGGAGGAATGAAAGCCACGTGAGTAATAGAGTTATGAATATGGAAGTGGTTGAATACACGGGAAGTGTAAATAAGAAAGGAGTGAATGCTATTATGTCGGATAGAAAGGCAAAATGGAAGAAGCAAACATATTGCATCGATCACAAATAGCTGGGAATAGGATATGTAGATGATGAACAATAAATTACTTATAGGTATTATTAAATTTTAGGAACATAATAGGAATTTCAATGATACATAATAATTCACATAATCAATTAATAATAGTTAATAATTATACACATAATCAATTAAAAATCGTTAAATGGCTCTTCACAAGCTGCCGTTTTGCTTTATTAACATTATTTAATCGCTACAAGTAGCTTCATGCTGCGACACTAACCACCTATAGTGTGTTTTGATTGTTCTACGAAATTTACTGATCCATCCTAAACGACCTTTTAAAATTAATCGAAAGAAACCGAAAGACCCGAAATAACCGGTTCTTTATATTTAAGAACCGGTTCTTATTGCAACCCTCAGAACCGGGAATTCCCGGTTCTGATGCCCTAATTGTACCTCAATGTAATTGATATGTGTTTAGACGAATCATTCTTAATTTAAACGGGTAAAATAGTTTGACAGAGCTTAGCGGTAAAAAAAAAACAAAAGCTGTGCGCCATATTTGTTAACGTTTTCATTGTCTGGTTGATTATTATCAAAAATGTACTCCAAGAAATACAAGTCTGTTTTTTCCTCTCAAGTGTGTTGAAAAACGTCGTATGATACGCGTGTGTATTGATCGTTACACTTTCGGCTCTGTTATCGCGTTCGCCTTAATACCGCCTCGTCTGTTATTACCAACATTCCACACATTAGGGAATGCAAACCGGTTTCACCGAAAATCGAAAACCGGTTATTAGGTATGGTTTTGAACAACAAAAAAAAAACGGTTTCGATTTTTTTCGGTTTCTTTCTTTGTTTGGAAAAAGGAAGATTAGCCGCCGTTTTTTAAACTGACTCCAATGCAGTGAGTATTTTTGTGATGAATTGAAGTGTGTTGATGCGTATAGTGTTGAGCTGGTAAGAAAATAACTTATAATATTTTTTTTTTTTATGATAGGTATAAAAAATGTTAAAAAAATATACTACTTAGGCAGCAAACAAGCGTACGGCCCGCCTGATAGAGAGTATATCATTGATATGCTGGAAGGACAGTGTACGGGATAATTCAGAGCCTTGTGGAACGCCATGCGGTCGGAGCAACTACTGTCAACGAAGGCTCTTATGTATCTGCCAGACAGCAAGCTGACTGATTGGTGTTATTTTTTAACCGTCTGCACGACAACAAAGACTGAGTAATGTTTTTTTTATCTAAGGAAAGTCAAAGTCAAAGCCATTTATTCAATTAAGGCCCTGGTAGGGCACTTATGAAGGTCAAAGCTACTGAAGTTACCACCAGTTCGTAAGTCGGCCTTCAACTGAGAAGAACAGGCAAGAAAACATTCGTATAATAATAATCACGTGTTTGTGTACACGCAAGTTATTGTGCTGCTACAATATGCTATGTAACATAATATTACGTGTGAAATGATTATTATAACATACGAAACATAATTTAATAAATGTTTAAATAAACATCATGTTTCTTCATTACTGATCTAATTTTTATTTAACATTTTAGTTTTTAATTGCTATGAGATATAATGACTTTATCATTATATCTCATAGCAATTAAAAACCAAGCAAATATTATGTTTTTATGATGTCATTCAAAATAAAATCAAAAGCAACGAACCGCGTAGTCTATATAAAGAGAGTTAAATAAACCATGGAAATAATAGTTTATTTAACTCTGTAGATTTATCTTTATTATCAATTTGATGAAAAAGAGATGGATGGATATTGTGAAAGATGACATGAGTAAGAAATGAGTGAATTTTGGTATAACGGATAGAAGATACGAATGGAAAAAACATAAATATTGCGCCGACCCCAAATGATTGGGAACAGGGCAGCCAGATGATAATGTTGATGATAAACCATAGCACGGTGGTAGGGTACTTTGTAGTACCCGCCTGGCTGGCTACCACCCTCAAGTTGAAAATCTGTCGCCAAGCACCTTTCGGTGTGTTCCGTTAGCTGCACTTGAGAGCCAGTTCCTTCTAGGCTTTGTGTGCTTACCACCTTCGGCCGCATCATCACTTACCATGGTGAAATTGCAGTCAAACACAAGCCTATAAACAGTAAAAAAAAAAAAAAATTGATGTTTATTTTATACCCACTCTATTAACTTTAACTGACAATAATTCCTATTTACGATTTTTTTATCTTTGGCACGGTTATTATCTATAATTCGAGCTATAGAAATAACGTGGAAAAAAATCGAGTGAACATTTAAATAACCGGTTAACCGGTATTAAAACCGGTTCACCGGTTTTACCTCTAAAAAAATTATATTTGTTTTATCCGGATAAAAACTAACGGATAATGCTAGACCTAAGTAGGTGTACAATATACATACTCACTTACTTCCAAATTCACTTTGGAGGACTGCTGCTTATCCAAATTTTCGAAAAACAACGTTGATTCATTATCTGCGACAACATCATAAGCTGCCAGCGGCGCTACCAAGGAAGTCAAAAATTATTCTGTGGGTTCTACCATGATCTTTTCAAGACTGTAACTTTTTTGTGGAGATTGTTCCCTGTGAATCATAAATATTTTATTTCATTTATAGCACCTACAAATATTATTAATAAAAAGATAACACATAAAAAGAGATAGTTGTCCTAAGTACACCATAAGAAATACACTGTAAACTGTAGCCTATTTTAAATACTAATTTATAGTACCTACAAAATTTATTAATAAAACTTTTAGGCATTAAAATATGTATTTGTCCATACACAATAATAAATAATTATAATAATCAAATCATGTTATAATTGGTAATAAAATGTAATGTAAAGTAAGAGAATAATAATCCGCAAATATAATAACAAATTAGTTGTTATCATACTTTTCATGATCTCTCTGATCTCGGACTCGGACTCGAACTTATATATAAGTTCGTATAAATCTATCCGGTACGTGAACGATAAACTGATAATGATCTAACTGCAATATATAATTGCTAAAATAATTAAATAAGTTATCGTTAGTTATGTTATTAACGATTAATAAAAAAATATTAATATGTATTGTTAATACTTACATTTTAATTTTTGTCATGTATCGAGCTTTTGGCTCTCATTTGCTCCAAATGCTGCTTTTTGTTTTTCCTTGGTCTTTATTCTATTACCCATGTCGTGAAATTATATTAAAATCAACTTTAACACTAAACTTGACACTATAAAAATAGTAAAAACAAAACTACACAACTGACTTTATATTTACAAGCACTATTGAACTAGGTTATCACACTAAACTGAAATTAATACGATATTACAAACTATAATACTATCTTTGAAGACAATAAAGAATATGCTACGAAAATATTTAATGTTTAAAACTACGAGAGCCGGCCGCAAAAACTAGCGTAGGTCCGTCGTCGACAAAGGCTTCGGCCGAATGATCCTAGCGATGCAAGAGTAGTATAATAAATACGTTCACCGTGATTTCGTATGTGCCAAAAAGAGATGTGTATAGTGCTCTGCCCGGGCAAGCCGCAGGTTTTAATAAACGACGTAAGTACCAAACCAAATATAAATTGTTTATAAAATAACCATGCAATGTATAGAAAATCTGTTCTTCACAGTATAAGAAGAATGAATTACCAATTTTTTGCATTAAATTTCACTGTAAAATTCGCCTGTTTGACGGAGTTATAGTGTAAAAGAGTTTTATCTAGAGGCTACTTTGGAATTAAACTTTATCGAGAAAATTTCTATCAAACGTGTTTTCCTTCAAGGTAACACTCAATTAAGATCTCAAAAATCATATAATAAAATCTCGGATCCCCAACCCTTGTATTAATTAAGATACAGGCACACAAAGATATCATTTTTTCTGAATATAGCACCTTAAGCCCATCGCAGACGTAGCTGTCATATATATTAATATAAATCATAGCAAGGCATATTACGATATATTTTCAATACTAATATTCGAGTGTCCGCACACGCATAATATATATTTGTTTCTTCGCCAACCTGTACTGTAATTTATATTATAGCTGGGCATCTTTGACTAATGATATATCCAGACGGAGCTACGAAGCTGTTTACGCGTCGATAAAAATAGCCCCTAACTGTTAGGGGCTAAATCATTTTCCCGTCTTCAGTGTCAGTCGAGACGTCACTGGGACACAATCAAATTCACCAAAATTGTATTGTTTCAAAATGTCGTTTTGTGTGATAAAAGTGTATAAAAACTACATGGGTCGATCTAGACCAACGAAAAAACTCACCTATCATCGGTAAGTAACAATATTTCCTATTAGTTCCTGCAATATAAGCCATTGAAATGTTTCGAAAATAATTATTTTGAGTAAGCGCCATTTTTTATGTGTTGCCCGTGCTGCCAGTTTATGAACTCAAAACTCCCATGGTAATATCAGTCAATAGTTAAATACGAGTACAGTAGTACCCAATTAATATGGCTTACCGATGTACCTGCGCAGACGATACATTTTCAAAGCGCGGGAAACGCTATTGGTCGGCAGCTGCCGCCATGTTAGCGCGCGCCGTGCCGGAGGGGCGTGACTTGCGAGTGAGACGGAACTAACAGCTGCAGTGTATTATGAACCTTATAGTAGTGATCTAAGGTTGATTATAAGTTTGAAGCATTCTTTCGTTAATCTTCGGGGCCATACTTTCTTTTCTGTGCGACCGAAGATTCACGACGCGCCATATAAGTTGGGTAATACTGTATGTAGATACTGATATAAATCAAAAGCGACGGTGGACTAGTCGAATTTTTGAGTCGAAAGTCGAATGTTTTTTTTTTTTAATACTCTTGACGATTATGTCATGTAAGATAAGTAGTCGCTTTAGTAATGAAAAAATCAAAATGGGTATTAATTTAAGATTTTCCTCGAGCTAATTACGAATATCATTTTGAATTTCAAGATGGCGGTCCTATTTTTTTTTTAAATTGACGTGTTTGTCGTTTTCGGTTTTTCCATCATAGTCAGTGATTTATATAACCATGGATGCGGTCACCGGAACATTTTGTAAAATACTTCTTCATACAAGTAAACTGTACAGCCATCTGTTTAAAATCAATTGAACTACGTAGTGCCGCGTTGCATAGGCGTACGATGTAAACTTGTATATGTGCGTACCATGCACATTTTTTAATTACATTTTTATTTATGTCGGATATTACTAAATAAAAAAATAAGGTTATTCGACACGCATGTATGTAATATTATTGGAATTGCAAAATATTCACAATTTAAAATAGTGTCCGCCATATTGAACTATTTAGTTATTGGTCCGATTGCTCTCAAAATTGATATTTGGGAGACTCTTGGACCATATAATATGAATCTTTGCTCAAAATTGTAAAAAAGTGTCCGCCATATTGAACTATTTAGTTATTGGTCCGATTGCTCTCAAAATTGATATTTGAGAGGCCTTTGGAACATAAACCATGAATCTTTACTCGAAATTCAAAAAAGTGGCTGCCATATTGAACTATTTAGTTATTGGTCCGATTGCTCTCAAAATTGATATTTGGGAGGACTCTTGGACCAAATAACATGAATCTTTGCTAAAATATGGTCCAAGAGTGTCCCAAATATCAATTTTGAGAGCAATCGGACCAGTAAGTAAATAGTTCAAAATGGCGGCCACTTTTTTAATTTTCAGTAAATATTTATGTTATATGGTCCAAGGTTAGCTCAAATATCAATTTTGAGAGCAATTGGACCAGAAACTAAATAGTTCAATATGGCGGACACTTTTTTCAATTTTGAGCAAAGATTTATGTTATATGGTCCAAGAGTCTCCCAAATATCAATTTTGAGAGCAATCGGACCAATAACTAAATAGTTCAATATGGCGGCTACTTTTTTGAATTTCGAGTAAAGATTCATGGTTTATGTTCCAAAGGCCTCTCAAATATAAATTTTGAAAGCAATCGGACCAATAACTAAATAGTTCAATATGGCGGCCAATTTTTTCAATTTTGAGTAAAAATTTATGTTATATGGTCCAAGGGCCTCTCAAATATCAATTTTGCGAGCAATCGGACCAATAACTAAATAGTTCAATATGGCGGACACTATTTTAAATTGTGAATATGTTGCAATTCCAATAATATTACATACACGCGAGTCGAATAACCTTTTTTTAATTTAGTAATAACTTACTTAAATAATAAGACTTTTTTTACAGAATACCAATTGATCCAATTTTAAGAAGCCAATGGATCGACATCATTCGGAGAAGCCGTAGTGAAGATCTCTAGACCTAGCCAAAAAAATGTTTGATTTGTATTGACTCGATTTGCTTGTTTTGACTCAATTTCACTTGATTTCACTCGGTTTGATTGGATTTGCTTGATTTGACTTGGTTTGACTCGGATTGACTCGATTTGACTCGGTTTGACTCAATTTGACTGGATTTGACTCGATTTGACTTATTGACTCGACTTCACTCGGCTTGACTCGATTTGACTGGATTTGACTAGATTTGCTTGATTTGACTTGGTTTGACTCGATTTGACTCGGTTTGACCCTGTTTGACTCGATTGGACTCGGTTTTGACTCGATTTGACTCGATTTGACTCGATGTGACTTGATTTGACTTGATTTGCTTGATTTGAAACGTCAACGCAAATAATTACTGTTCGTTGACATCAAAGTAAAAATTATAAGTATTAAATTTATATCGGCGCCATTAATCTTATTCTTATTATCATGTATTAGGATCCCGATTCCACTTTTATTTTCGGAGTTTAAAAAGATATCGACACCGTAATATATTTTTCCCCATTTTATTGGTTTTTTTTCAACAACTGGTAACATTATAAACGTCACTATGACAAGCAGAATGACGTACCGCGAGGATAAGACGTAGCAAAGTTGGCCACTTTTTAAAAGTCATGTAGTATGGGGATACTCTTTCTAGACATATATATTTTCTAAGCTGGGCATCAGCGTTGCCAGACGTCCCGATTTTGGCGGGACGTCCCGATTTTTAGCCCAAAATTAAATGTCCCGCTTGGGACAGGCTCAGTCCCGCTTTTCGGGGATTACTCAAGTGTGAAATCATCGTTGGACGTAGAAGTAGGGAATTTTAAAGTAGACACCACTGTACAGAAATGGCACCAGCTTTCCCGTGACGCGACTTACACACTTGATAATAGAAAAGTTTCCAAAAAAATATACCGATAGAAGAATCTCCTGATTATACACGTTTTTTAGTATGTCCCGCTTTTGACAATAGAATCCCGCTTTTTTTACTCAAGAAGTATGAAAATCCCGCTTTGCCCGAAAAAAAATCTGGCAACGCTGCTGGGCATATTAATCACGGAACAAAAAGAACAGTGGAAATGCGAAGTGTCAAAATATGTATCAGAACCGCTGTCGCCAAATTTCACACAAAGAAATAAATACGTATTGCACACCAATAAACAATTAATTTGATTAGTCGTTTCTAGTTTAGACAATATTAGCTAAAGTCACAATATCGTATATTCAAAAATATATCTTCACTCTCTAATTATAAAATTTATTTTGCTATAGCGTAGAAAGAATATACAACGTTTTGTAATCTACAAACAATCTATATTCAATTGAACGATCGAGTTCTGCTACTCCCCCCTAGATGGCGCTATTCTCAGTAGACGCAATTATTATCTTAATGTACTTTAACATAAGGTTGATAATTGCGTCATACTTCGATATATTCTGCCACTCAACCAGTGCGGTGACACATTGAATAACATTATCGATACTGATCGATACCTTGGGCCCAATTCACATAAATATTTTACCAAAAATGAAACTTGAACGAATCAAGATTGAATTTTATTGTGAATTGACAAAAAAAAACTAACCTATTCAACTTGTAATTAATTACAATTTAACCCCTATATGATTTCAGTCCGGTCAACTTACAAACCTAATTTTGATTATGGTTTTTTGGTTGTTTGACAGATTGACTTGATATTTGGTATACATTAGTATATTGGATGACAATGCAAGTAAAGTAACTAAAAAAGCTTTTAATAAAATTGTTTTTTTTTTCAACAAAAACTTTTATTATGATAATTGGGCATCTCCTTACGCCACGCAGTATGTGAGAGGAGGTAATATTATGAAGTGGGGGAAAAGGCAAAATAAACGAATAAGTTTAAATAATAGAAATTTATTAATTTAAGAAAATTGTCGTTAGATTAATTTGCTTGATTGTGAAAATCGTTTAACATAATAGTTACATAGTATAAAATGAAGTCACTTTCCGCGTCTATCTCTAAATCAAAAAGTAATTTATTCAGTTTAGGCCCACTTATGAACGTTAAGTTGGTACATACAGTTGATGTTACCACTGGTCGATATACATTTAAACTGAGAAGACTCCGGCAAGAAACTCAGCAAGGCATTTTATTTTGTGGAAGATCTTTTGATATTACAGCTTTTGTTCAATATACTTATGCAATATATACATTATTATGCTTATTCATACAATTTTCACATAGCTAGGGGGTATGCAAGTGCAGAGAGAAGCTACTACAACCATATATTCTTGTCTTCCACGTAATGCCACCTTTATTAGCCTTGTTTTTTAATTTTATTCGCAAAATCTTATCTTTAATTTCTTTTTTCTCGGTGTTGAACTCTTAGAAACACTTGTAGTATAAATATTTTCATCGTTTTCTTTTTCTAATTGAATTCCACACCCTACGGAATGAGATTGTACAGAAAAACTGGTTATAGTTTTTCGTGTCCACGGAACATTCATAACGTCGACTCTGTTTTTTTGGTTACGTCTCGGAGTTAACTAGTCTTTTTGAAGAACCTGCAGTAGTATCATTACAACTGCATTGCTGAAACCAAAATAAAACTGTTGGTTAAGAAAGGTACTAAAACAATAAGCTTGTAGTAAAACACAGGGCTATTCATATTTTAAAAACGACACATTGATTTCAATACTTTTGCTCATATTTTGTTAAAATATGTATGTCGATAAATCCAGCATCCAACCAACCAACCTGACTACATCACTGGGTTAGTAGCGAAAAACTTAAAGAATAAAATAAATGATGAAATGAAATGTATTGCAAAGTCATAAGGATGATTTTAGCTTGAATTTCTATTAAATTAATAGTGAATTGAAATAATTTGATTTTAATAGAAAAACTATTAAATCGTACTTACTGATGGTATGAAACACTTCCATTATTAAGATTTTTCTTTCTACTATCAATCTTGCACTCCAAAATTGAACAGTAAGTCATATTTACGGAAAACAAGGAATGTGACGAGACTACCGACTAGACGTAGTGTTAAGTTAAGATACGACTGGGATCAAATATGCGTTGATTAAGCGTAACAACGCGTGGCGACACGGGTCACGCCTACTTCGCATTTCCATTGTTTTTATTGTTCCGTGATATTAATATATATTATAGGTCTGTGATGGGCTTTATGGTTAATTTTCATATGACTTAAACAACTGTCGCAGAGATCAAGCTATCTTTTACAAAGTATAAAAATGTTGCTAGCTAGGGCCACCGCTGTAGAGGGCGTCGGCCAGTCTGTCGCGACTTAGAAGAAAGAAAAAATCAATGAAACGCAGTAGAACTTTTATGGCACCCTCTCATTTCCGTAGTCTGTCTCGCTCTATGATTAAACGTCATCTGTCACTTGTTTTTTCCCTCCAGCTTTATATAAATGTATGAGAAGTTCAGAATATTATATTATACTTATTACAGAATATTATACAGGATAGTATTTAATTTTATTGCTAAGTAGAAGTGAGAAAGTAGAAAGTGTGTTTAAAAAGTAGAAAGAATGAAGTATAGAAAATGCGAAGTGTGAGGATTAAGATCGGAAAGGAAAGATGGTAAAAAACGTGATTTTATGGCCAAATTTCCCCTGGATGCAGTTCGGTTAGTAAAATATCATTCAGTCCTATAATTCCTTTAATAAAAACATCTTAATATTATCTTAATCTAGAAAATACCATAATAATATTTTAGAAAATAGTGTGGTGCAATATTTATTATCGAATTCGATATCGATATTTTTATATTTTTAGGTGCCGAAAATGGGTGAAAATGACAGGCAACGAGGACTTGGCTTACATTCCACTTACACCCATTTTAAGTATATTCCGAACCAGTGGTAGTGTCAACTGTATTGTTCATAAGTGCCTTATCAGGGCCTAAACTTGATAATTTACTTTTTATTTTGATTTGCATTTCATAAAACGTCTAGTTGCAAATTTTATGTAGTTTTAATTAAACGCCAACCACAAACCTTACTGTATATTATTATAGTATATGGTATTTTTTTTTTTGTCATAATCTGAACAAAGTACCACTGGTTTTGTTTTGGTAGTGCTAAAACAAAATCAGAGGATCTTAAATATCTATATTATTTACAACAGTATATATATATATATATATATCGATATCGATAGATTTAAATATCTACTAAGAGCGCATGTCTATTCCATTCTAAGGTTGGTAGTACTCATTGTGGCTTTTTTTGGTTGCCACATTGAATTTTATTATTTTTATCTTGCTCTATGGAGTCCCGTCTCTTCTTACGTAGTTATTGAATACTCTTTGGCGTCGGCTTCCAACGGCTATGCCACACGGAGGTATAGTCACAAACTACTAAGAGAACTAAAGTTCAGACCGCCATCTGACGAACATTGGTGATAAACCGTATGCAGAATTTGAACATGACGTTTTTTTTTTTTAATATTCTCATAATATGGTGCAATGAAAATTATCTAAGATACAGCCTATGATTATGTAGGGCCGGGGAATTAGGGTAAATACGATTATTTTTTATTTCAAACGTTCTTATAATATAATAATAAATAAAACACAAATTATTTATTTAAATTTTTATTTTTTCATACAGCTGTATTAAGAGTTAGACAACTATCTGTAGTGATGGTCTGGACTGCTGGTGGCATCATCTGCAAACAAAGTATAAAGTAACTGTAAAGGAGTTCGAAGATTTTTTTATCGGAGCCTAGCTTAATCTTCAGGCACCATATTGTTTTTATTTTTGTTTTTTCAAATAGTGGCGCACGATATATCCTATATACATCGATTGGGGACAACCATGCAAACAAAAAATACTAGGGTGTCTTTGTCCTAAAACGTCACAAAAAATATCAAAGAGGTGGCCGAAAAGAATGACAATCTTTAAAATGTTTTATTTTTTATGTACAAGATAGTCAAAAGGATTTGAAGATTTTAGTATGGAGCCTGGCATTCCTATCATCTGCTTTTTTTGTATTGTATATATTGGTAAAGATTTTGGGTGTAGTAATTAATTTTGCATTAAAAGTATTATATTAGCTATAAATTTTCATAAAAGTGATCCGTGAACGTCGATTTGAAAAAAAAAAACAACATGCGGGATGAAAGGAATGCGAAAATCTTCGACCCCTTTTGGAAATGTTGAAAAGGGTTTTTAACATCGAAAATTAAACTAGGTCAACATCAACACTGATGCGGAGGTGAATATATTGTGTCTCAATTAAACAAAGGCAGTTGCCACTGGCCGATTAAACAACTGCTGACATGCAATAATTATTACATAGAAACAGCCTACACAAATGGAACACACTGCTGGAGATACTGTGCCAGCACTTAATCTAATACAAAGGGGACAGGGGGATACATTACTAGATGAGATTATATTAAATGGCAAATAAATTACCTGAGTTCATTTGCATTGTGTTATTCAGAGACACACATGTGGCATTACTTTGATGGCTCGCAGCTGATGGTTGGACAGAGGTATCTGAAAATTTGTATGAGCTGTTATTATATTAAAACCTAAACCTTCATGTATCATCAATATGGACTGAATGTTAAACATTCTTGTGCAAAGTGGGAACAGCCTCATCATGCTCTAGTCCAGTGAGAGATCTATAAATGGCATTAATTTTATTTTATTTATATTACTTCTTTTCATTTATTCAAAAATTGCTGGATGATATATACATACCAAAAACTTGTTCTTGTGACATTCATTGGTAATATGAATGATCATTGTGGCGCTTCTTTGAGTAACTATGATCACTGCATACAGTTTTCTTGTTATCTGAAAAAATGCAATTTGTCTCTATAACTATATACTTACTACATATTATTATACTACTTTTTGTTTGTAAATACATTCTTAATATACATAATTACACCCAGACATCGCTGTTATGTTCATGCACACAAATGCCCATGCTGGACACAACACAACCACAACCAGCCCGTTTGGCCCGTCAACCTATGTTAAAAGAATTAACATAGGTTGACGGGCCAGTTGGTTAAGATTCCACCTGATGCACCACAGGAAATATGGAATAAGGGTGAACTAACCGGATAAAACAATAAGAGAATTCTAACTCTGGTGGAGCCATGGTTATTAATGTGTTATATATATCCCAATATAACTGCATTTGCCAGGCATTTATTTTAGGTTAGACTTGATATGCCTTCACAACCAGAAAGGTTGGGTTATAGCCTTCAATGTTATCATAGATTATATGAGTTGACTAGGAACAATACACATAACCCCTACGCTGTTCAAATGTCAAGTTATGGAAAATCAAAACTTAATAAGATATTATATTATTACAGTAAACTTATAGATCGATAGTTTACCTGCTTCTAAAAAGATATTTGTCGGGTTGCCTGAAGAAATCTCCATGGCAGTGAACAAGCTTGATATGCGCTACTCTTCAGATGGCAAACCAATGATATTATAATAATAGTATAATATCATTGTGGCAAACATATAATTTGCGTGGATCGCTGTTAAGTTATTGTCTCACAGTTAATACACTTTATACACTGTCTCTTATTATGTATTATGTAGTCACAGATATTTAAAAAAGGCGGATGTATTCTCGCTAACAAAAAACTGTGTCGCTCAGAGTCAGCCACCTTGCTGTACGTATATGCCGGCACCATTGAAATATAAAACTAAAGAAATGTAACTCGAGCTCAAAAATCATTCCACGCAAACCGAACCGCGGTGGGCGTTGCCAAAAAAGAGAGACTCATCGCGCTGACAGTTCGCCGGTATCATTGAGTCGATGCGTTCGTGTCGCGAGGGACTTAGAACTGTGATTATTATTGTGTTTTGCGTTGTTTACATTGTGCAAATATGCCGTCATGTGTTGTTAAGTGGTGTAGAAGCCATACAGATATGAAGAATGCTGGAATCACTTTTCATATGTGAGTAAATAAACATTTTGAAATCCTATACTTGTGACTCTGGAAAGTGTTATGCAACATGAACGCAACATGCGTATTTATTTAACACGTTTTGATATTTCACTTAAATTGTTATGCACTAGTACCTATAATTATAAAGAGGATAGAACCTTTGTGGCATAGCGTGCCAGCCGCCATTTTAGTTTTTTTTTCAATGTTGCGGCGCACGGTGTTACTTATGTATATGGGTAGAGGACACTTATACAAACAAAAAATGTTAACCAATATGGTGGCCTAAAGTGTCACGTTTCCGAGATATTTGGAGGTAATATCCAAATAAATAGTTAAATCGGTAAAACTTTCCAAGACGGGACGTGGGGTAGGGGGGAGGGGGGGTATGCGAGGGGGTACGGGGAGGGATGCTTGCTGGTCGCCTATGCCTGCTCTCCCTCCGCGCCGCCGGCTTTTTATATACACTCTAGGGGTAGTGACCACAAGACTACAAAGAGTGGGGGTGCGCTGAGTTGGTTTTTGAACCGTTTGAACCTACGATTTTTCTTGTAAAATGTATAATTGCAGTTTTTTATACATATAAAATAAGTTTGGATAAAAAAAAACCTATCAAAGTTGAATTTCAATATAAATACATTTAAAACTCATCTCATTTGGCTGTATGGACTACACTTTTTCCTAAAGAAACGCAACTGTCATGTCAAAAGTCGCAAAATTGTGATTGTATTAACAAATTTCAATACAAACTATGAGGTTGCTTCAAGAAATGACTTTGCAGAAAGACTTCTTAGATAATTTACTATCTGTTAAAAAAAATTGAATGCCCAGACCAGCGTCACGTCTCAACGTTTATCCGTTAAATCAACCTGGGTACTATTATTTAAATACAATTCAATGCATATAAACACGTAATAAGTTCATTTTTAATGATTGTCGTTATTCTTATATGGCGATCTTTACCTCCAAATATCTCGGAAACGTGACACTTTAGGCGCCGATTCCACTGAAAAGAGTTCTAGAGTTCCGAGTTCTGCATTCCGTGTTGACTATTGTGCACACAGCAAGCAGTCTAGAGTTCTAGAGTTCTGCAATATTCGCTACTGATCACACATCATACACTTTTTTTACTTTCAAAGGTGCCACATAGCTTACAAAAAATAAAAAGTAAACACATGAACAAGCTTACTTATTTTTCATAACACCATTCACGTATCTCCTGGGGGCCTACCACAAGCTCTTAAAACAAGGTTAAAATAACCTTATTCGTCTTTTGTCCCGTTTTGACGTCGGATGTCAAAGAAAAACAAAAGTCAAATAAGGTTATAATAATATTGTTTTAAGAGCTTGTGGTTCGCCCTCTGATATGACCTTAACGCGACCCATCACTCTATAATTCGTATGTAAAAACCATAAACTGATTAAAATACTTCTTAATTTTAGATCCTTACAATTATAACACAAAGAAATATTTTAATCCAAAAAGCACATCACAAACTTTTAAATGAATATAATAGAGTGGTATAGTTAAATTACAACTAATTAATCCGACTTATATATGCATATGCATTACGATACTTTATAACTTATCCTCTTACAATCAATGCATAACATCGTCCACGCATCTCGCACTGCAGCAGGCGTGCGGACCAATTAGCATTAGGCTGTCCCGCCGAGAACCAATCATCGCGCTTGCCGGAATACAACGCGTTAGGCAAACGCGGTAAGCGCAGGTAATTGGCTTATTTGCATGTGTGTTCTTTCGTTCGAATACTAGAGATATTTTGTCAATGTAGTAAAGTGTGGAGCCGAATTTCGCGTTGATTTTGTTCACAATTATGCTTCCTTAGTTTTATATTTCAATGGCCGGCACGCACACATTCACACATTAGTCGGCCATTACGCGGATAAACGTCAACAGAGTCAATACGTCTGCGGTGCCGTAAAATATTAAAATACAGCATGTCTTGTGTAGTTAAATGGTGTAAAAACCGTACTGACCGGAGGAAAAAAATACCAGGAATCACGTTTCACAGGTAAATTAATAATTCAATCACTTAGTTTTGATTTTATACATCAAAACAAATATTCATTCACCAGAACAAAATAATCTGTCACAAAGCTAGTGTTGCCAATATTCACTTGTGTAAATTACCCGAAATATGGGAATGTTATATTTTATGGTTATTATTAATACTATGTATTTTATTATAAATTGATTTTAAACTTTCGCGACTTATACACATACTTTATATCAGTGGTTCTCAATCTTTTTTGGCGAACGGACCCGTTTTTGAAAGCGAATTATTTGATGGAGCCCTAAAATAATCAAAGAATAGTTTATGTGTAGGTATTCTTTATTTTACCGCGTAGGTTCTAAAATATAGGTACTTATTGTATTTAAAATTAATGAAATTATTGGACTATCGTAATCAAATTAACTATTTCGAATAATTTATTTAATTGAATTTATTTTTTGAACTTGTCTTCCTGTATACCGCGTGATTCGGGAATCACCCGGTATACATTGTAATGTATTTTGGCCATAATATCGCAGAGACCCCACAGACTTTAACGCGTCTACTGTTTGTAGTTGTGTGTACAAACTGTGTACACACAATTTGTACAGCACAGACACACAGTTTGTACAGGTTGTACAGTACAAACGTATCATAATCGGGATTATACCTATCATAAAACTGTGCGGTAATGGAAAGTAAAAAGCACTAGTGCGTAATAAGCTGCTTTAAGATACTAAAAACGTCACTTTACGAGCGAGTGTGTTGAAAAAACATTTAATGACTAAATTTTCATGGTTATTGAAGATGTCAAACATCGATATTTTTTTGCAAAGAACTCTTTAACGTTATCGACATAGGCACGCCATTATTTTTATATTCGTATGAGTGTCCTCAATCGATGTATAAAGGTTACATCGAAAGCCGCCTTTAAAAAAAAAACGGCGCTTGATGAATATGCCAGACTGAACAAAAATCTTCGACCCCTTTTTTAGCGATAGGTTGAGTTGAAGCATGAAAGCAGAACAAAAATAAAATTAACAAACAATTCACTTTCAGATGTGTATAATATTAGTTAGGATATTTTCATAGCGAGATTTGGCCACCATTAACATTTTAAAATGATACGGTATATTCTGCCTACATTTACACTTAATTTTCATTTAAACTTGTCTACCGCTACATATTTGTCTGAGTATAATAGTGGTATAACATAATAAAAGAGTGGGTAAATTTAGCCTTACATGGCAACCCTAAATATAATCACACATAAATAGTCGCCGCCATTACTGTTCCTCAGTTTTGTGATAGCGAGAATGCCGTCCGGGTTGTCTGTGTATGTAGTATAACGTCTTGGCGTAAACTGTTGCACTTGGGCATACAACATTTTCGAAACCTATAAATGCCGAAATCACTGTTTTGAAGGATTTAAAGTGGCGGAAATTTATCAATGCACCACTTCTCGTCATACAAATACGGAAAACACTGTATTTATAAAGAGGTGGAAATAAAGCGACATAAGAACTTAAGTTCTCATCAAAACAAACACGTGTTTGACAGGTAGGTGCATGACTAGAGGTGTGTAACTCAGCTCTGAACCAGCTCAATGAATCAGATCACACGGGTTTGAGCCGTTGAGCTACAGCTCAACAACAAAATGACTAGCTCACGGCTCAATCCAACTCCTATTGTATCTGCGACTCCCTCCATAGATTATTCTTGTGATTCTAATCTAAAAATTATTCTTTCGTTCTAAAACATATAAATAATAATTAATTCAATAAATAAATATGTAACGTATATAGATAATATAAAAAAAGACAAATAATTCCAACTCTGAAGTATGAAAAGAGCCGCTCGGCAGAGTCGAACGAATCGCATCAGCTCAGCAGGCTCAATTCTATGCGCGGTACGTAGTGAGCGTGTGCGCGCATCGTGGACTATAGGTACAAATTGAGCTGATCTGCGAGCTGAGTCATTGAACCAGCTCACACACCTGAGCCGTGAGCTGTGATGCAGCTCGCGTATTTTTGATGAGTTACACACCTCTATGCATGACGAATGAATGGAATGAAAATAAAATGGCCAGCCTGGGCCTGGGTCATAGCGGGGGTGAAGGAAGCAAGAGAGGGGCGAGAACGTCGAGTAAGAATTTTGCACTGTCATTCGATACAGTGGGTTATTTTGTTTGATTCGAACATTGCCAGGCGTGGGTATAGTTTAGTAGGTACTACTTGAAATATTGAAGATTTCATCATGGTCCGTTGAGTAGGTACTTGAGGCGTGAAGGCAAACAAACAAACAAACAAACTCACTTTCGCATTTAAAATATTAGTCAGGATAGGAAATTTTAATGTAGTTGCTTATAGCAAGTTTCATAATTAATTTTTAAATGCCTGCTTGACTCGGGTTTCGAATTCGTCCGAATGCACTAGAACATAGGTGTTGTTGATTTTTTCTTTTAGCCTTTTAGCAAAATTTCGTACTAGATACAACAATATTTAAAGTAGGTACAGTCGAGGTCAAAGATATGTTTACATTTGAAGTTACAAAAATATGTATCCATTTAAATAACGAACCATATAATGGTATGCTTAAGGTTAGTTATTTAAATGGATACATATTTTTGTAACTTCCAAATGTAAACATATCTTTGACCTCGACTGTACCTACTTACTTTCCCTTTGTGGGGCATGGCATAGCTTAAATACCAGTGAAACAAAATACGTTTGAAAATATTTATTAAATTTCAATCTTGTCATTACCCATAGCCAATTTTAATAAATAACTCATTTTAACCACCATACCAGTGAAACAAAATACGTTTGAATATATTAATTAAATTTCAATCATGTCATTGCCCATAGCCAAATTTAATAAATAACTTATTTTAACCACTTCACCATTATACTATTTACTTATAATTAAATAAAGTTCCTACTAACCCTTTTATAAAATATAAGAATGCTAACTTAAACATTAAGTTTTCTGAGTATTTACTAAACCAATAATAGATTTGTAGTGTTTTGTAGCTAATTTATACTTAAGATTTATGTAACCATCTTTCAAAAAATCAGAATGCTAGCTAAATAAGTATTCTGAGTATTTTCTTAACTTAGCTAAGTGATTCATAGAGTAAGTAAATGCCTGTAGCTCTATGATGACCATAACATACATTTAAATAACAAATAACTCCTGTCCAGGAATTAAATACATGTACCTATGTGTCAAATATTGCGGAAGTTGTTAGACAATAGAAAAGATATAAATTAGTTAACAGAGGAAAAGAGTTAAGTTAATTTGTTTTCTTAGGATTGAGCATTTTTTTCCTCTGCGTCAACATGTGGCCAAAAAGAACGGGAAATAGTGGGATGTACAGGAACATATAGAAAATTAAGAAGTAATAGTAGTTGAAAGCGAAATTCCATTCATTAGGCATGGATATCGTAAACAATTTCTTTTCAGCAACCTCGTCGAGTGAGTGATACATACAGAGCAGCTCGCCGGTTATGCCCAGAGGATAGAGCGCAAGGAAAGTAGAGTACCTGAAAAATATACAATGGTTTTATTGAATGAGGTACTTACTTTTCATCACAGTAGAAGAATGTTACAGCAGGAAATTCCGCTACTTGTACATAGCTAGTATATTATTTACTCTGTGTAGCCACTACTTAACTACCTAAATATTACATCATATACCTATTGCGCGAATAGCGAATATTACAACGATAAGAATTCTGTCACACAAGTCGCACCCTTCCTGGAAGAATAATAGTTGGTGTTTTGATTTTTTTTTTTATGTTTATGCGTTTTTATGTTTGTGTATTTTATTTTGTAAAATAAAACGTATGTATGTATAATGTTTTGGAAAAAAATAGCCAATAGTCAGATTGTTCAAAAAAATATTTAAAAAATGTAACCTTGCTGAGTTTCTTGCCTGTTCTTCTCAGTTGAAGGCCGACTTACGAACTGGTGGTAACTTCAGTAGCTTTGACCTTCATAAGTGCCCTACTAGGGCCTAAATTGAATAAATGGCTTTGACTTTGACTTTGAATATTGTATGTGAAAAGTGTCAACTTTTCAGGAGCGTAAAAAAACTGTCCTAAAAATTTATCAATGTTATTAAAAATATGTAGTATACATCAAATGATAACTAAAACTACCTGTGAGGGGCCTACGTGTTTATATTTTAAATGTACTCAATGTGTATTGAGAAAAACCTAAAAAGGAGCGTTGCGTAATTATTCTTCGAAACAGTTGATGGAGTAATTATGAATATTGCATTGTTGACATGTTAAGGAAGTCTCGCTGTTCGTTAATATTGCAGATAACTCTGTATTTGCATTCTGATTTAGTAGTGCATTCAATGTGTAAGTGTCGTTTACATAGGTTTTCCTCGAGCTACTCTTTTGTGTAACAAGTATGCAACTACAGTTATTCGAAAATATATTTTTAAGTCTTTGTTCAAAATTTATGTAAGTATGAATATGCTATTAGTCATATGGAACTTTAGTGAATAATTAAGTGCAAATATATTAACATCGTTTTATGATGGAAATTTAAATATTTAAATATTTTACATAATTGTATTTAATTCCTTCATTTTGAAGATAAAAATTATGAAAAAAAAATGACAATACGTATTAATTTTTTCTTGATTTTTTAGTGCAATAAAAAAAAAACACGCAAGTCGACTTGCATCTTTATTCCAGGGGGGGTGCGAAGTATGAATTATAAAAAATAAGTGCTAGTTGCTGAGTTTCTTGCCGGATTCTTCTCAGTTGAAGGCCGAGTTCCGAACCGGTGGTAACTTCAGTAAATGTGACCTTCGTAAGTGCCCTTCTGGGGCCTAAATTGAATAAATGGCTTTGACTTTGACATGCCATCGTTGTCCTTATTAGACACAAAATGCGTGATTTGGCATCATCAATAGGTATGTATTTTGTGTCATTTATAATGTATGAAATAACTTGTGTCCTATAGGCTATATTACACTAGCTGTACCTTGTGGTTTCACCAGCGTTCTCGGGATAAAAGTGGTCTATAATACTCAGGGATAATGTAGCTTCTTATAAGTGAAAGAATTTTTCTAATCCTACTGGTAGTTCCAGAGATAACCCATTTAAACAAAAAAAATAACTCTTCTGCTTTATTATATTAATATAGATATTAAAATCCATAAGTACAAGTAAGGGTTCTTCAAAAAGGGTGTGAAGAGATTTTTTGCCTTAGTAGAATATAAAAAAAGGAAATTTACAGTTTCAATTACTTACCTAAAGAACAAAATGATTTGCGGCACACTGTTTATTAAATTCAGAGTGTAATATGCGTATCGGATGATTTCAGTGATAGACCAAGCGAGTATACAGAGAGGTAGTCCAGGACTGGTTGTAGCTCCCTGTGTTGCTAACAGAGCTCCGCATACGAGGAATACTCGCGAATACACTTGCATGAGAACCACAAAGACACCTGATGGTACCAGTCCTACTGCAGCATGTAATACCTGGAATTATAATCATAAGCTTTATATTCATCCTATCCTTGGGCCAAAACTGTATTTATGACTAAAGTCATTTGTTTAATAAGCTTTCTGCACTGCGGAGCCTATTTTACCTCCTTAGAGTTTAAAAATCTCTAGGTCTACCATTTTAGGGTGTGGTATGTCAGGGAGAGACATTGTTGACAACATCCTTTCATTTAATTTGTAACGATTTATCCAACAAGACATTACTTTTCATAATTAAATTTTTCAGTTTGTATTGGGTATCTCAAAATTGCTTGGATATAATTTTGCATGAGAGAAGTTTTGTCGTTTGATGCATCAATGCTGAAATATGGAACTTTAAAAACCGACTCAAAGAGATTTTTAACTCTATATTGAATGTAAGTTCAATTATCATTTTACTTTCACATTGTAACTACTACCTACTTTAGGCTGACAACAAATGACAAATCCCAATCAAAAATAAATAAATATTCATGATATGTTAACACTTCAACTTATTCCATTTGAATACAATAGCATGTGTTGAATTATTTAAAGAAAATGTCTTTATCATGGAACTGTATCTATCAGTTGCTTACAAAACCTAAATTAACATGCAATATGTCTTTACTTGACTGGTTATATCCACCTGTACCGGAGTTATGTCTCTGATTATGCTAATATGTAAACCAATTTTTTAAAAAAGAAACATCATAGCCTATATAAAAAAATATCATTAATTAAAACCAACTCCAGATTGGATTAGCTCTAAAAAAGGATAAAGTAATGATGTAGGAACTTTAATCTAAATCTGTAATTAGGTAGGTACAGTTATGAAGACAAGTTATCTTGTATGTTGGTTCATGAAGGTGTTGGGTTCTAGTAGCTTTTACACCCATATCTTGTTATTTATTTATTTAAGAATGACTAGCTATCCCCCACGGTTTCATCCACATTCCCGGATATGTAAATAGTAGCCTATGTCCTACTCCAGACATTCTATCTGCATGTCAAATTTCTTCGTGATAGGTTCAGTGGTCTAGGTATGAAATCATAACAAACAAACAAGAGTTAATTTCAGATTCATAATATTAGTAGGGATATAGGTATTTTGATCACCATCAGCCCTTCATATCTCACTGCTGAGCACGGCCTCCTTTCACAAATGTGGGTGAAAGGGAATGCAGATTGGTGGATGCTACTGGTCAACCAACTGTTATGGTTTTTATTCCATCAAGTTGGCATCCAACTAGCTTAATGATGATCACAATTAGGTGATAACCGGGAACAATGGCTTTAGGTGCCTTCTAAAGCATGGATATAGGACATGTAATAATAATAGACATGTAAATTTCCTTTTAAGTACAGTTTAAATTAAAATATTCACCTCCAGCACTGCAGCATTTTGGAAAATGATGACGGTCCACTTGATTTCAGGCCAAAATGTGTCTAATGTGCCACGGTTCAAGAAATGTGATAATGACTGCAGTAAAAGATATGTCCATCTGAAAGTATGATTATTTTATGGGATTTGTAGCAGAGTAGGCTCAATTTTATTTTATTTAGGTAAGTAAGTACTATTTCTAAATTAGAACATCTCTAAAATACCTGACCCTTGACCAATAACTTATTGGTCAAGGGTCAGGTACTTTGGTCTAAAAGGATATAATAAATGAATAAACTTGAATAAATGAAAATTAGCTTTCCATATTCAATGAATGGTAAATTTTACATTGCCACTTTTCTCTATGCTTTGAGATTGAGTGTATATAATGCCTTTGCCACTTGCCACGCACTATTTGAGCGAAAAATACTTGTATAAAAATAACAAAATATTGTTTTTTGAGAATCAGGGCTCGAACAAACTAGACATTTAAAACATAGTACTTACCCAAACGTTTGGATACTATTATATGCAATGAGATATAATTTTCCAAATGTGGAAGGTCCTTTGCTTTTAACTTTTTTTGCTGTTAGTTCAGGCATATTTGTATCTTTATATCAAATTTAAATGAATATACCGTGAATATACAATATCTTATTCGTGTTTGTGAAGAGATGTCTCACGAATCCCAGGATATGTAAGTATGTATTTATTTTATTATTTCTTACACATGTTCGAAGCAAGTTCGCAGCTCAATGAATAGCATGAATAGTAGCAAGCAATCATGAATATTCGAATGCACAATAATTAGCACAAACTAGTTTTTTTTTTTGTGAATTTGTTCATGACCATGGATACAAAGTCCTTCGGTCGCATTTTTAAAATAAAATACTTAAAACGGTCTTAAAAACGTGTGGTGTAAGTTTTTCTTCCGCCGCATAGATGGCGCTGTTTATAAAATTGAAACTTACTTCAAATCTTTTTCATCCGTCTCATAGATGGTGCTGTTTATGAAAATCGATTTAAATGCTTAATTTATCGATTTATTAAAAATCGATTATTATTACTATAAAAATCGTAGATTGAAGATTAGGTAGATTTGCAGTCAGCGAATGGCGAAGAAGATAGCTATAGTTTGACATATTTACATATAATACAGCTACGTACAATTAATACTGCCATACTTACACTTTTACCCCATTTTGTGGGTAAACTGGTATTGGGCATTTAGGTTTTACTACGAGTCGTAATTTATCAATGGTGTGGCAGTTGATATTGTTATAACTTTATAGAAGTCATAATAAAACACGGGATTGATGAAGTATAGTTTAATTAAGACCCTAGACATACAAAATAAATAGTTTCGTACAGGCTAGAGGATTTTTTTTGTATGAGTTGTGACTTATCACGTTTTGACCGCAACCTCCTCAGTTATTGATTGTATATACTGTACTGATAGGTGATGTATTCTGAAGACACAATTAAATACCTAATTATCCTTTGTTTCCATATAAACTCGCAAATTTTCACATTTAGAGAGTAGCCTTGCGGATCTGAAAGAGAAAATACCTGTGGCGAGCACACTTGGTCTGACCTACTTTAACCTTAGAGTGGACTGTATGAGATTAACGACGAAAACATAGACTACCGGCTGGACGAAGTCACTCAGGACGAGACCAGATCCGGGCGAATCAGGAGAGAGAGACGGGGACGGAGTAGCAACATGAAGGGGGAGGGGTGAGGGGTGCGCGGTGATGCGCGTAGCAAGAGCAGACGGGGTGCGCGGGACGCGCGGGACTTTTCGGGACAAGCGGGAACGTGCCTGGAACACGGGCGGAACGTGTGGCACCTACTCGGGACACGATCGGGGCGCGTAGAACGTATTCAGGACACTTTCGGGACACGTGGAACGCGCGCGGGACACACGGAACGTGTGCGGGATGCGATCGGGACACGGTTGGAACGCGTGGGACGTAATCGGGACACGATCGGGATACGTGAGGCGTCCCGGGACACGATTAAAATACGAGCGGGACACGTAGGACGTATCCGGGACGTGGGCGCTGCACAAGGGGCGCGCGGGGGGGGGCAGAAGGCGCGGGACACGCGAGACGCGGGCGCTGCACAAAAAGGCGCACAAGGGACGGCGCAGAAGGTGCGGGGTGCGCTTAACGCGCAAAAGGGGGGGGGGATGGGCGACGAATACTCTCGGCGGGGTACAGGAGGTACCCGGTCGGCGGGGCGCTTGAATGCCCAATTCACGCTGGTACTCGTTGGGGCTCTTGCTTGCCCGTAGATATCAGCTGCAGTCGGTGGGGCTCTTCTTTTGCCCAAGGATTCCCAACCATCCAATAAAAACAGCCTACACATTATATAAAAAGAATTACATAAATATCTCTATTTTCTTATGAGATAAAATTGAAAATCCTCAAGTGGCTCTCGTGTCGGTAACGCCGCGTCATTAAACGGTGCTACTAATTGAGAGGCCCTCTTTTTCTCGAAATAAGTTAACGCAAAACTAAAAACCTTTCTTTCCTTACCTAAAACCTTAAATTAATACTTTAGACCTTATAATATGAATAATTTCGCACTTAAATGAATACTAGCACTTAAATATTTACATTTCACACTTAAAATTATTTCTTATATACAACTTAGGTAAAACACACACACTTAGGCACTTCACAAAATCAGTTCGTGTCGCTGACAATACCTATATTTGATTTCATAATACATGACATATATCGTCGTTATTTGTAAGTTATTATTTCCGCGTCACACGAATTCAAAACAATTACTTTCTATGTATCAAACTTACCTATAAATATAACTATAAATGGTTCTTTATGAAAACTACAAAAAATAAAACACGCTATTTAAAGTACTAAAATTAATAAAGTGGTAAAATTTATAAAATGCTGGTATCCCCATCAACTTATAATCCGACTATTTACGAATGACACGTAGTACCATAGTTAACCACCCCACAATAATAAGCCTCACACTTTGGTCGGTTAGCACTAAAAACAAATTTGGTTGATCATCGTTTTTCGACGAAATTATCTATTAAATTTGCATGATATTGACAGAAAATACACTTGAGTATAGTAATCCTTTGATTTCCTTACTGTATCAATTAAAAAAATCTACTTACCGATGAAAGGTTATGTTTGGTTAATTTCGTTCACTACGGCTTTTACAACCAATTACACAACAATTCACCATCACTGCACACTAAACAATATCTTTGAGAATATAAAAAAGGCACAAATAACATTCAATTAGGATTTCAAAGCTCTCATCAACAAAATATCTTTTGGAACCAGAAACTTGTTTGCCATCAACGAGTTCAACGACACCGATTTTGACACTGATGTCAAGAATAGAAACCTATACGCGAGATAGGGACAAAAAAATATGCTTTGTCCTGCTCACACATACACGTTTTGCCATATACGTATCTCGCTTTCGTAATTATTATTATTTTAGTGACATATCTACCTAATCCTGAATCTAAGATAAAAATCGATTATAAAAAATCGATTATTAGAAAATAATAATCGATTTAAATAAAAATCGAATATTTTTTAATATCCCATTCGATCGAACTCTTGGTTTTTTTTTTGTAAGTTTGTTCTTGACCATGGATACTAAGTCCTTCAGTCGCATATATTTTATTTATAATATCACTTTAATATAGTCCGCACCAAAGAGTATATAATCACTACGCTCTAGTCCGCACATTAACTTTCACATAGTCCGTATGATCAGTCACCGTCATGAATTTAATATACAAACAGGATTGAGCTCTTGGGCCAAAAACGCGAGCAGAGAGAGATAACGCATACCGAGGCTGTTTATCCCATTCTAATAGGGTGACCAAACATTTTTATAACGAACAGGAAAGTTGGATTTGAGAGATAATTTGTGTCCGGTTGACACTTCTTCTTCCTAGTCGTGCACTCTTGGCAGAGTGGTCGTGGTCATTGTTAGTCCCTTTCGCGCACAATCGCTGCATTGCAAAGTTCCTCCAATTTTGTCTGTTTGTGGCGTTTTGACACTAGTTGATTTCAAATTATTGTTTGTATTACAAAAATATTAACATTATGTTACTTAAAATAGTGAAATAATAATTTATAGAAAAAATAAGAGATAAAACCATAATGAAAAACTATAGATATCGAGATACTTTTTCGCGAAAACCCATTATTTGAAACTGAACATTGTTATGTTCTATGTGGGTGTTGAATCGTGTACGCACGATTAATCAAGATATAAATTTCCAATATTAGCTGACCTCTCATTGTACAGAAATCCTATACAATGCGAGATCAGTTTATACTGGAAATGTATAGCTTGATGTGTAGCCGTGTATACCCATGTTTTTGAGAAAAGTTATGATTAATTTTTGAGTTACGTTTTGTGTCGAATCATCAAATATTACGTATGAATAGGCAAGGGTGCATGCAGAATTTCGTTCTGGGACCACGGCTTTTCCCCTTGCTCTTTTTTCAGTTTGCTCTACAGAGCTGTTATTTGGGAATTAAAATATAGCAAAGGGAAATAAAACTCGAATGTGCTTGACAAAGTAGGTATTTATTAAAATTAAACACGGCTAAACAAAATCGTTTTATTTAGTTTCTGCCTTAGGCCAATCTCACTGCCTAAGTTTCTGAATGCATTACATTTCGCGTGGTGAATAGGTACGAATTATTAGCCAATGCTTTTACTAGTTACAGTTTTTGCGGTTCTTCATCTGTTATGCATTGGAAAGGATGCGGTGGAATAATAAGATGTTTCAATCTTGTGGAAAACATTTGTTTTAATCGCATCAAAATTGCATTTTTGCTTCATTTCTTCTTTCGATGGAAAGCTGTAACAAACATAAAAAATAATGCTATTTCAATTATGCGATACATAGGTACAAATTATTTATACAATAGGTACACATTACAACACACAATAAACATTATACTTAGTTTTAAAAAGAATTACACTAACTTTAGTGTCTTCCGTCTACAATTTTTTTTAATAAACCATGGTCAAACTACTTATGACTCACCATTGTTAGTAAATAAAATCATCGTTATTCCTTACTTGTGAAATAAAATCCCACAACCAGCACATGATTCACTTTTACATGTCTTGATACAATTTTTTTTCACCATTTTCACGATAAAAAGTATAAACAAAATGCGTTTCCACAAAACAACAGAAAAAGTCGCCATGTTGCCATGACACCACTGATATCAGATTTCAGTGCTACCAGAATAATTTTATGATAGCTACCAAACAATCATATTATTTTGATTATTTTACTTAAATACAATTATTTATTATTATGTACAGATGTAAACCTACAAAATAAAATGATTTAAAACTAGTTTAATAGCAAAAAAATATTTATACGTAATATATTTTACTTGTTGTGGTGAAATATTTTCTACCATCTTTAACATTTTTATCTTTTGGCAATTGAGGAAAAGGGACAAACGGCCTCGGTTCGGGCTATCTCTCTCGGCTCGTTTTGCCTCGGCTAAGATAACTAACAAAAGTAAACCCTAACGTGCATGACTTATGGTTTATTTTTGTATGATAAAATTTTTGGAGAGTTCAATCCTGTTTGTATATTAAATCCATGGTCACCGTCCAGTCATGTTTTAGTAAAATGTTAGTCATTGTACATACTAACACTTTTCACGGACTTTTTGAGACAACTTGTAAAGTCACGATACACATAATTCATTTCATTTCACTTCACTGGTGCACATGGATTGATCTTTATTGGATAAAATACCACCGATAATCTATACATATAAAATGCTTTGTCCTGAATGACTGACTAACAATCAACGCACAGCCTAAACCGCTGATCGTAGAGACCTGAAACTTGGAGGGTGTGTTCTTTGTATGACGTAGGCATCCGATAAGAAAGGATTTTTCGAAATTCTACCCCTAAGGGGGTGAAAAAAGGGGGCAAAGTTTGAATGGGACAGCGTGATTCCTTGGTCCGATCTACTTCAAATTTTGCATAAACATTCTTTTACAGAATTTATGAAAGACGTGTTTCATATTTTATTGAAACTCATCGCCTAACGGGTTTAAAAAGGGGTAGAAAGTTATTTTAGGGGTGATTTGCATCGAAGTTGATATCAATACTCCTTAGTGCTTTTGATTTAAATATTCTTTGAAATTCCAATTTTAAATGAATTGCACTGTAGACGGAGAATTACAGGTAGACAGGCCAAGATACGTATGCATATGTCAAAACGTGTATGTGTGAGCGGCATAAGCGTATTTTTGTCCCTATCTCGCGTTTAGGTTTTTATTGTTTGACCTCAGTGTCGTTGAGGCCAAAAAAGTTTGTATATATGTATATGATATTTGTTGAAACTGTGAAAGCCTAATTGTATGTTTTTTTTTTCGTTTCTCCAACAAACAAACAATCTCTTTGGCAAACAAGCATACAGCCCGCCTGATGGTAAGCGGTTACCGTGGCCTATGGACGCTTGCAACACCAGCGGGGTTATTTTAAAACGGTCGGATTCGGAATCGGGAGCGGAATCGGAAACCTTTATCCGATGTAGTTCGGATCGCGGAAAGTTGGAGTGCGTTTACAAAGTTTGTTTTCAATAATGGTAGGAAATGGTAAACCTAAACTAAAATAAAAGTAAAATCGAAATGATTACGGATTTTCATTGTTGAAAGGCCTCATTTAAACACTCATATCAAATGCATAAAGACAGATACTTGTTATTTTTTATATTTTAGATTAAGGTCTACATTGTGTTATGAACATAAAAAAATGGGGTTCTAGTTTTATCGAACTTCGGAAACTGACTGATAGGTCAAAGTAATTGTTGTTTATAATATTCGAAAAAGTCAGGCAAAGGTTTGAGCCATACAGCCTAATCGTATTTGAGTTATACCTAAGTTCTAGTCACAAAATAAATCACTTTCATAATAGTACGCACTGTCAGTCACAGTCTATAAACGTCATGTATTACTAAAATAGTGGTCAATAAACTAAAACTTCTCACGGACTTTTTGGGACAACTTGAAGTCACGATACACATAATTCATTTAATTTCCCTTCATTGGTGCGCGAGGATTGATCTTTATAGGATAAAACACCACAGATAATATGCAATAAAACTCAAAATATACGAATTTTTGAAAATAAAACGAAAACGCAACGTCACTTTGCAAGTTCCCGCCAAAAAGCCCTCTATGTCAAAGTATTTTTTTTTTCAGTACATTCATGGAGAATATAATAAAACAAATATTTTATGATTACGTAGATTTTTTAGTGGTAGTGAATCTAGCATCCAACTTGAGTAACGGTATTGAGTGACCAATATGTTTTAGTTCCTACGAAGTTTGAGTATGTAGCTATTATTACTTTTACCGCCGACCTTTCTAATTCATTATTTACCTAAAAATAGGGGCAAACACACTCCGTTTAGTACCAACTAACCTTTATATAAGTTTAAATAATGCGTTTGTATTAAATAATGGTCAAAAACGAACATTAAATAAAATTCGGAAAGAATTCCGCCAGCTAAAAGCTATCGGAAACTTTTAGATGAATCGGATTGATATTTCCGTCGAGAAACGTCAAACTATTCGAATTCGGAAATTAAAATAGCAATGGGCGCATCCGGAATATATTTATTTTAGTTTAGGTTTTATTTGTAACACTTAAATTGTACTATTATCATACTATGTTAAATAAATATTGATGTTCTTATAGTTTTGATTGTATTTTAATGTGCAAATACATATTTTTATTATTATTTTATCATGTCGGAAACTCATCTCGGAAGTTTCCGATTCCGCTCCCGATTCCGAATCCGACCGTTTTAAAATAACCCCGCTGGGGTATCACTCGCACATTGCCGACCCTGAAGAAACCTCTTCACACCCTTCTTGAAGAACCCCATGCTGTACTCCATTGGGAAAACCACGGCGGGGAGCTCATTCCACAGTCTGAGCGTCCGCGGAAGAAAACTCCTTTGAGCCCGCACAGTTCGAAACAATTCTGGTTTCAATGTGTGAGGATGGACTCCACGTCGATGGCGAGAGTTGCAATGGTGGAAGGTAGCCGGAGGCATTAAGTCTAACAATTCTTTGGAACACTCCCCGTTGTACAAGCGGTAGAACACACATAAGGAGGCAGTCTCTCTTCAGACTGAGGGGCTCTAAACCGTTTGTGAGCTCGGGATCGTCGACAATTCTAGCGGCACGTCGCTGAACGGAGTCTAAAGGCCCAAGCTGGTATCCAGGTGCCCCCGCCCACAGATGATAACAGTACTCCGTATATAGGGATTGCAAAATCCGGATTTTTTTCAAATCCGGATTACAAGTTTATCATCACATATAAATCCGGATTATCCGGATTTTTCGAATTTCGGTATTTTTTTTTTGCAATATTTTGTAATTTTAAATTGCACGCGTAGTTTTATGCTAAATTATTAGTAGTTTGAAGATGGGTGTTCTATTTTATTGTTTTTGTATAAAAATTAAATAAAATTGGAAATATTCTAAACAATAAAATATGGACTTGCGTTTATTTTATTTATTTATTTATTTATTCATCTTCATAATGTACATAACAGTTTGGCCACTGAACCGTCATTAAGGATGTTGACGAAACCTAAGTTGGAGCACGCTTACCCAGATGAAACCTATTCACCATGGCCTTAAAAGTGCCTAGATTGTAAGAGTCAGGTAACAAAGAAGCAAGTTCCACTCCCTTGCTGGCCGCATGACAGGTATGTCAAAAACGTACGGGTGAAAATTTTCCCGGCTTCTTGTGGTTCGGAGTAAAAATGGGGATGGTGGTTGGAATAAGGTTGAACAATTCCTGCACACACTCTCCAAATATATCCTGTAGAAAACCGATAAGGCAAGCAACCTTTGTTCGTCGCCTCCATCTAAGACTCACTGGCCAACTTAGCTACTAGCTAGGTGGATGAGCGGGAGCAACTAGCAGCGTGTGAGCCGAGCGGTTTATAGATTTTATTATAGACCTTATAGGCACCGTGAACAGCACGGCAACGCAATCGCACGAACTAAAGCGCAGGAGTTTTAAATATGATGCGGATTTGTGCGTCAGAGTAATACTGTTCTACATCTACTGGATATTCAATGATGAGAATTGTAATTAACCATCAACTATTGTCAATTATGATTTAAGAGTAAAGATCAGTTACGAGGCGGGAAATATGAATGTTTTAGATTTTCTTTTTACCATCGTAGCAATAACATTTTTTTTTACATTCGTAACAATAGGGATAGATGTTTCAGTGATTAGCGACAGTAGAAGTTCATTTGGCACATTGTTATGAATGTTTTTTGTATAATATGAGCCATATTTGAACATTTCTCACGGTTTCTCTAAAAACCGTAAAACTCACTATTTTGGGAAATGTACAAAAATAGTTAACCTTAAACAAAAAGTATCAATTCTACAATATGTTAAATGAACTACTGGTCGCGAATCACTGAAATATCTATCCATATTGTTCTATGAAGGTAAAAAAAAACTCGAAAAAAATCAAATTTCCCGCCTCGTAACTGATGTTAACCTTAAATTCGAAAAAACCGGATTTGATTCTGAATATTCGGATTTATAAATAGGCCCAAAAATCCGGATTTTTCAGTCATTTTCGAATTTCGAAGTATCCGGATTGCAATCCCTATCCGTATATGAGACTGGTCCAGCGTTGCCAGACGTCCCAATTTTTAGCCCAAAATTGAATGTCCCGCGCGTGACAGGTTCAGTCCCGCTTTTCGAGGATTACTTGACTGTGAAATCAACGTCGGACTTAGAAGTGGGAAATTATAAAGACACCACTGCACAGAAATGGCACAAGCTTTCACGTGACGCGTCTTAAATAACACCACTGGTGTTTAAGGAGAACCGCGCCTATGTGCGCTAAATTTCACTGTGATACACAAAAACAAACTTCTAAGTCAACGTAATCAAAAGATACGGCCGTATATGCCGCATATATTTACGCTCGCAAGGGAATCAAAACCTATTGGGTACTTCCCGTTGATCTAGGATCATACAATTTGGCAAGAAGCAATTCCATGTAGCACAAGTAAAGGAAGAAATCCGAAAAGCGTTTTACAGTTGCCATTATATTATAACATAATCGAAAAAAGGGAAATCTCCGAGAATCCCCGTGATTATTGAACTATTAACATAGGTACCTACAAGTTTCTACGGAACCCTCGGTGCGTGAGTCCGACTCGCAATTGGCCGGGATTTTTTAGTATGTCCCGCTTTCGGCGATAGAATCCCGCTTTTTTTTACTCAAGCAGTTACAAAATACCGCTTTGACCGAAAAAAAATATGGCGACGCTGCTTTGTATATATTCTCAAAAATATTATTTGGTGTGTAGTGATGGTGAATTGTTGTGTAATTGGCTGTAAAAGCCGTAGTGAACGAAATGAACCAAACATAACCTTTCATCGGTCAGTAGTTTTTTTTTTAACTGATACAGTAAGTAAATCAAAGGATTACTATACTCAAGTGTATTTTCTGTCAATATCATGCAAGTTGTAGATAATTTCTTCTAAATATGATAAAAATCCAAATATTATATGTAATTATGTCCAACTATCGCTATCTTCTTCGCTATACGCTGACAGCCTATCTACCTACAATTCTCTATCTACGCATTGCACCAAGCTTTTATGTGAGTTCAACTTTTTTTTAAATAAAATCTGATTGAGTTTTTAAACATTTCTGTCTGTCTGTTCCGGAACATAGTTAATGTTATAAGGAGTAACTTAGCTACTTTTATTTTTGAAAAATAATTAGAGTTCCGCGCAAAAAAATTCAAAACGATCGCGGGTGAAACCGTGGGGGTCTGCTAGTATGCAATAAAACTCAAAATACACGAATTTATGAAAATAAAAATGAAAAAGCAACGTCACTCTGCAAGATCCCGCCAAAAAGTCCCCGCGGCTGACTGACACGACACAATACAACTGACATTGACTTTACAAAAAAATAATATAAATATTATGTTATGTTCGATTTTCCTAAGTACTATTTGCATGTAAATGAGTAAGAATTTTACATAAACGCTTTATATTCTATTTTTATATAGAATGTTTATAAATTAATAAAAAATATATCCTGGGATATTCCTCACACACGGTTATCTTACCCCAAACTAAGCAGAGTTTGTCAAAATATATATATTCAAATTCAAAAATTGTTTATTTAATTAGGGCCTACCTAATAAAGCACTTACAAATGTTACAATTGATTTTACCATCATAATATACACTCCCGGCAAGAAACTCAGCAAGGATCACACTGAACAAGTGAATAAGCCACCTACAACACAAAATGTGACAAGCAAAATACAGCAGTATACTTGGCTCCCAGAAAATAATATTGAATTTGAAATCTATTTTAAAAAGGCTGAATTACATTTTCTGGAACAGGAAGCATAAACCAGAACCAATTTATGAAGCTGATAAGCTTCTTGAACAGAATGGACATGGGGTACTCGACTGGGTCTAGAAATAAAAAAACTAAACGCGACGCTATTGGCCTGGGTGTGGGTATATACAGGTCGGTAGCCGGGAATGAGGAGTTTTCTTAAAAATAACTGTGAAATAGTGTATTTAAGGTTCAAATCGGTTCCAAATATCAACATTTTGTTTTGTATTGAAAAGTAGCTAGAATAAGTAGCTAAAGCTACAAGTTTCATTAGATTGTAGCTGCCTAACACCAAAAGATTGCTAGGTCTAGCTATAAAGTTGCTTAGTTGGCATCACTGCTCAAAGCAAAGAGTATAGGACTTTTTGGCGGGAACTTGCAGTGTGACGTTGCGTTTTCATTATTATTTTCATAAATTCGTGTATTTTGAGTTTTATTGCATATTATCGGTGGTATTTTATCAAGTGTATCGTGACTTTTCAAGTTATCTCAAGAAGTCCGTGAAAAGTTTTAGTACAACCACCATTATTGTACTAAAACATGAAACATGACTTTTATGGATGGTGACTGACTGAGGACTATGTGAAAGTGATTTATTGTGATTAGAACTTATACCTACTTAATATAACTGGAAAATGGCAAAATACACAAGCCGTGTGACGCCAACATATTAAAAAAAAGGCAGGCAAATGTCTGAACCATACAGCCTAATATAATTAAAAACATAACCATAGAGGGTGGTAGCCAGTCAGATGGGTAGAGTTTGGCCAACGAAAGCTGTCCACGAATTAATTGTATGTTTAAACTGGTAACTATTAATAACCTTATTATTTCTTAGTATATAAATCTGAAATGCTAATGTAAATATCGCATAATATGATAGAATATTAAATAGTATCAACTCCGTTTAAGCAGTGTATAGTCAGCGTTGTAAGCACTAGATTTTTTAAAATTCCCGCCTTTGTTTCTTGGACAGCTTTCGTTGGTCAGACTCTACTACAAAGTACCCTACCACCGTGCTATGATATATTTTCTCGCGATGTTTTCCTTCACCGAGAGCACAAGCTCATTGTAACCCCGGGACCTTTGGTATCCAATGTCACTACCACTGAGCTATCACGCTTTAAAACATTTCCGCGGCAGCGCCGGGGCGGTGTGAAAATTTTTTTTGGCTTTGGAATCTATAGGATCCAGAGGGCGCAGAAGAACGATTTTTGCTAAGGGATTCGGATTATTCTGATGCCTTACAAGGATTTTTACCGGAAGAATTTTTTTAAATTTTTTATGGTGATAAATAGAATATAATTAATAAAAATACTGGTGACTTTTTTGTATTGCAAGCGTCCAAAGGCTACGGTAACCACTTACCATCAGGTGGGCCGTAGGCTTGTTTGCTACCTTAGTAGAATAGACAATTTAATAAAAAATATGTGGATAAGTATGAGTTCTTAAGTGAAGGTCATTTGATAAGAGCAATGCAAAATTCATAAAAATTGTCAAGTACCTAACTTATAAACTGAAATTTATTTAAGGTAACAGAACTAACAGACAAAACATCTCTATATTTACAATAAAATGAACCAGTCATTGTTTTATTGTAGTTAAAATGACTGCCTACTAGATGGCCAAAACTCGTGCATTGGTATAGCCCATATAGCCAGACCTAGGTGAAAAGTGGCCACAACTAGTGATTTTACTCCTTTCATATACAGGTTGTTGTTTTGGTCGGCGACAAGCGACCCAGGAGCGGTAGTACAAAAAATATATTCCCCAAAAATGGACTTAAATCCATTAAATACTGTAAATGCGTTGAGAAATACCTTATTCAATTTGAAATAAAATTACCGCAAAGTATGGTCACTAGGCACGTGCACAGACTAGAGCTAAGCGCAAGCCGCCATCGCCCCATCCCTTTACTCCCTCGCACTCCCGTTGAGTATTATGTCTACACTTTAGCTTATTACATGATTTTCAAATTTTATTATTAAAATAAAATTAAGTATTTTTTATATTTTTTTTAACACGCTTTTATTAGCTTCACCTGTATGTATGTATCTATGTATGTAAAGGAATCTTCGAACGTAATTTTCATCGACTTCCAGACGTCAGATTAAACTGAAATCAACATCACTTATCAAGTACCGATGACAATACAATAATTTGGTACCATCGAGCTGATCTGATGATGGATCCGGAAGGTGCCTACCTTCCGGATCCATCATCCATCATGGAACTCCATAACGGAGCAACGTTTCCTAGCCGTGTTTGGGCTTTTTGGAATTGTCATGAAATGAACTTTGACCATGTATGGTTTTCAGGGTCTGATGATGGAGTAGGAGAGTAAGCACTGGAACTCCATAGTGGAGCATCGTATACTAGCCGTGTTTGGGCTTGTTGGAATTATCTTGAGATGAACTTTGACCATGTATGGTTTTCAGGGTCTGATGATGGAGTAGGAGAGTAAGCACTGGAACTCCATAGTGGAGCATCGTATACTAGCCGTGTTTGGGCTTGTTGGAATTGTCGTAAGATGAACTTTGACCTTATATGGTTTTCAGGGTCTGATGATGGAGTAGGAGGGTTGGCACTGGAACCCCATAGCGGAGCATCGTATTCTAGCCGTGTTTGGGCGTATTGTAATCGTATTATGTGCATTTTGGCCAAATATGGTTTTCTGAGTCTGTTGGTGGAGTCAAAGAGTAGGCAGTAGGCACTGAAGCTAAATACTCATTATAAATGTGAAATAAATTGATATTGGGTGAAAATATGGTATAAGTAACATAATAAAATGGTATGAATAATTTATGTTGACTAAAAATAAAAAATAAATTAGTTTAAAAAAACTAAAAAAACACGCTTTAAAAAGCCCTGCACTAAAAAGTGTTAAATAATTATAAAATTGAACCTAAATATATTATCTGTCTATCCCGTAAGGGCCTAAATGTAAGCAATTTTTGTAATTAAGTTCAATATTTGAATGAAAAGCGTGGGGCGCTTTTCCTTGTAACCCAATAGAATTTCTAAGCATTATCATTATCATGAAGAAATATCGTAAATTACAAAATGAAAAGCGCCACACACGTTTCATTCAAATATTGGACTTAATTACAAAAATTGCTTACATTTAGGCCCTTACGGGATAGACAGAGAATATATTTAGGTTCAATTTTATAATTATTTAACACTTTTTAGTGCAGGGCTTTTTAAAGCGTGTTTTTTTAGTTTTTTTTAACTGTAATTTAGCACCAGTATCATTTGTATTATCGACCCTGAGTGTAATAATTCAATGCGCTCGTCGCTGACCAAAACAACGACCTGTATAAGAATTAATATTAAAAAAAAAATTCTCTCGATACACACTTCTACAAAACTTGAAAGATAAAATGAACTACCTACTTTATTAATGTAAATAATCAACGCAATGTTGATTAATTAATTAAAGGCGATTTTTTTATATATATAAAAAAATCCTTAAAGTGGCCACAATCGGGGGGCTCTTGCCCTATTTGTATACATAATTGCTCTACTGTTACAACTACTTTCAAGCGAATTTGTAAATAAGACTATCTATTCGTCCATGATAAGACTGAGGAGTATAATCTGCCATTATGCCTGGCGTATGTGGACTATGAGAAAGCCTTTGGTTCAGTCGAGACATGGGCGGTGTTACAGAGTCTATAGGCATGCCAAATCGACTATCGCTATATCGAAATGTCAATTCGGGTCCGGGACGAGACCGATCTAGTTTCAGAAGGATGTAAGACAGGGTGACGTAATTTCCCCGAAACTCTTCACCACTGCAATGGAGGATGTATTCAAGCTCTTGGACTGGAAGGGATATGGCATCAACATCAATGGCGAACACATCACTCACCTTCGATTTGCCGATGATATAGTCATAATGGCGGACCACGCGATTAGGCCGCCGGTACCAGCGCTATGACCATCATTTTCCTTTTCGTCATTACGTAATTAGACCCCTGAAGGGTCGCCATACTGGTACAAATGACCAGGAAATGTGTGCCAGTATCTCCCGGTCTAAATCATGTGTCTACGTATCGTTTACTAATTACCAGTCACCCTATAATATACTACTGGACTATTACCTGTCTGTAGACTAGATAAGGATCCAAGGCAAAAAGAAAGATCTTTTGAATAACTGATTGTCATCAGGCGGGCGTAAGCTTGTTTGCCACCTTAGTAGTATAAGAGCTTTATCCATGGGTCCACACCAGTCCACACCATCTTTACTTGAAGGTAAAGCTTTATACGAGTCTTTACCGTTAAGTAAAGATGGTGTGGACATGGTTTCAGAGCCAGATTGTAAATAATTGATGGGTTCGAAGCGATCGTTTGTTTTTTTTTTTAATTTAAATGTCAATTCTCCGAATTTAGAATCAGAATCCCAATTTTTGTTTTCCTCAAATATGGTATACAAAGAATAACCTTGTATAGTCATAATTATTACTTTTACACCACCTGTACGAACCTGCCTTCAAGAAAGCAATCAATTGATTATCAAAATCGATCGCATGGATGGATGGATAGTTGTAATCAACGCATAAACAAGTATATCTTTAATAAATAAAATAATTGTACCTATTTGTGCTTTTCGATCAATAACAATCGATTGATGATACCAGAAAATTAGCTGCTGATTTATGGTTGAGTTATAAATATGAGGGTCAAATCCGAAGATAGTTATACTTTCATGTCAACCGTAGAGTGAAGATACATGTCAGCACTATAGGTACCCTTGCTCACGTGACGGCTCTCGTGGTTATTGCGGCCAGCCTATCCGCCCCGCACAACAATAAAATTTGGCTTAGGAAAGAGCACATTTTAGTAACTTAACTTATTCTTCCTTATCTATATTTCTTCCTTATTACAAGCCCATGTCATTGGGATCCGCAAGCCTAAGTCCGAGCCCAGTGAAACATGAGCCAATGTATCAAATTGGGTAAGATTTATTAAAGGCTTATCTACGTCCGCCATAAAGCATTATTCCGATGCCAACAACCTCATACCCGACGAGCAGTTTGAGTTCCGAACCAAACACTCGTGCGTTCAACAAGTCCATCGTATTGTTGAACATATCTCTTACAAATAAGTACCAACATGGTCACATGACAGGCGTCCTCTTCTTCGATGTTGCGAAGGTATTTGACAAGGTGTGACACAACGGCTTAATTTATAAGCGGCACATGCTAGGTGTGCCACAAAGACTCGTTACCATCCTGCGAGATTTCTTGTAAAATCGCCACTTTCGCTATCGAATTCCGGGCGCATTGTCCTGCCCCCACCCTATCGATGCTGGAGTCCATCAAGGCTTAGTACTGTCTCCTTGCTCTTGTCACTGACTGTCACGAGTGACATCCCGAGGAAGGAAAGCCCACCTAGCCCTCCTTGCAGATGACATGGCCGTGTACACCTTAGGCAGCTGCCAAAAGTCCATAGCTAATCGGCTCCAATCTGTCACAAACGGAGACTCGAAATCAGTTCCACTAAAACCCAAGCGGTATAATTCTATAGAACCGACCGTAACGCCCTGAGGGTCTACTACGAAACACGATACACGATAGTCCGACCATCATTGTAAAATATTAACCAATAGAACTGCAGCAAAACTGACGAGACGTAAATTTTATGCAATTCTATTGGCTAATTGATTGACAACGATGATCGGACTATCGTGTTTCGTTTTTCGTAGTAGGGCCTCTGAGCCGAGGTTCGTGCCCCACCTGGGGCGCCCTCAGTAGGCTTACTCTCGACGGTTAACGGAATTGAGTGTCAAGAGTAAGCTTACCGAGCAAAGCACAATAACCGGTTGGTTAAGAGTTGCTCGCCGCAGTGTCCGCGTTTTGTTAGGTTTGCGTCTGAAAAATGAAAATTTTGTTGACAAAACCACAATCTTGATTAGATGATTAGATCCTAGGTAGCACAAACACGCTGTGTATCATTTGTGTTATATGACATAGTCATTTAAAGGTTATGTAGATGCAATTTATGAAATTCAATCAAATCAAAATCAAAAAGTCATTTAATCAGTTTAGGCCCTAGTAAGGCCCCGGGACGAGCTATCTTAGCGCCGCGCGTGGAGGGGTGAGCAGGTACGCGTTCAACACGAGAGCCCGCCCCCCTCTACAGCGCAGATGGCGACCACCGTGGGGTTTTAGCCGGTACAAGTCCGGCATAACCTGGCCGCTTCCCCCGGGGCGGTCGGGTATCCTATGAGGATTTCCCCACGAAAAAAAAAAAAAAAAAAAGGCCCTAGTAAGGCAGTTATGAACGTTACATTGGTACATACAGTTGAATTTACCACCGGTTCGGAATACACACTGAGAAGACTCCGGCAAGAAACTCAGCAAGGTTATTTTTTTGTGGAATTGGAATTGTCAGTCGGGTACAGGCATAATATACAGGGTGTATTTCGCATGGTAACGCAAACTTCGCTAAAAGGCTACACCTAATGCCACTAATCAAATTGTGAAAGTCATTCACCTCGCTAATGATCGGTTATAGAAATTGTCATTTTCGAGCGCGCAATGTATTGTGAACACCGCGATTTAAACGCGCGATAACGTTGTGCCTACGTAGTATGTCGCTGACTGCAGGCGAATATCGCCATAAGACACCGTTTCTAGTTTTATTTACATTGCTACTTTTAGTGAAAGTAATGAATTAATAACTTATTTATTTTAAATCTCTTTGGGTTAGGTAAGAATAACGATTATGAACAGTCTAAAGTAAAAAAACTCAAAAGAAAAATTAAAAAATTTGGGAAAAGCCGACGAAAAATTCCAACATGGGGGGGTCCAGAATCATGTCCTGGACCCATGGTATCCGTTTGTGCGGCGATGTCCCTTACACGCTGTATAGTTAATCAGATTCTCTCATCATAAGCTTAATAAATTTTTTGTGTAAACTTTTAATCAGCGTCATATAATAGCTGTCATATAGAAGAGTTTGAAATAAGCCTTGTAGACGTTCTTATGACTATTTTCGTAAAAGCGCTTCTTACGAGGCTAATAATCTGTTGTTTACAGTATTAATGTTAATTAATATGCCGTTAAATTGCTTAAAGTACATATAACAGTGGTAATAATTGCAGCTTTACGACTAAATACAATTATTGTACCCATAAAAGCTTTGTTATTTATATTAAATTGACTTATATCTGTATTAATAGCTTTTTTCCAGTAAAATGTTGATTAAAGGTAGTTATTTTTGTAATGTAAACAGTAACACCATGTTCTTTTACTTTTCTATGGCATAATAAACAATTAAAAAAAAAACAAAACGTATATTATTCATGACAATACTAACATTATATATAACAATAAAAAGCCGACATTTGCAGCGTTTTAAAAATGTATACTAGATTTACTATAAATATATTATCAGTAAAATTGTATTTGCATATGAATTACGCTATGTACATTGTGTAATCACGTAAATATAATATTCAAAGACGCATTGTTGAATATAAAATTTTCATAACGATTGTCTTGAAAAAAAAAGACGTGTGGCACTCGGAGACTGCCGCGGAAAAGCTATTGCATAGCTGTTTTTATCAACTTATGCAATTATAATTATTTTATTTATTTTATTTATGCAGTATTTTCCTTTCCTTGTTTTTTTTTTCTTTGATATTAATTCAAGTTACACTTTTTGAGCGTGGTGACCGATAAGAAAACATTTTTTTTCTTTTATTAAATAAATGAGAAGTTAATATATGCAATAGACAGCCAATGCCACCTAGAGGCGAGTTGCTGAACTAAAGAGACAAGCGTGATATTTCAAAAAGCCATTAAAAGTTCTGCTATTCATCGATAGATGGCAAAACTAAAAAGTATCACCGCTGTGCCGGTCGGAGTGGGGGGTGTTAGGTTTTTTCGTTACGGAATTTCTGGATTCGGTCTCCACGCTCAAGGCCCGCGATATAAGCTATGCACTAGCTATTTTTTTTCTTTTATTAAGTAAATGAGAAGTTAATATATGCAATAGACAACCAATGCCACCTAGAGGCGAGTTGCTGAACTAAAGAGACAAGCGTGATATTTCAAAAAGTCATTAAAAGTTCTGCTATTCATCGATAGATGGCAAAACTAAAAAGTATCTCCGCTGTGCTGGTCGGAGTGGGGGGTGTTAGGTTTTTTCGTTACGGAATTTCTGGATTTGGTCTCCACGGTCAAGGCCCGCGATAGAAGCTATGCAATAGCTTAAAATTGCGTCAATTATTACTGTATAACTAACATCTGATCTACATGATTTTCGATCTAATAAAAGTTGTTTAGAAAGCAGTTATTTGCCAATTGAAAATTATTTTAAATAGCTACTTTAAAGGTCGTATTACGCAAAAAAAGGTATATAAAATGTGCCCAATACAGCTGTATAGAAGCTTACAACTACTGTTATACGACAATCTATACAGCCAAGGGCTATAAAAATAACGTTCTCTTAGCTCTTATACCACCACTTTGTGCTACCTGGGATAGGTACTTCAGTAGGTATCTACATAAATAATACCACAAATGCTTAGCACTAGATAAACTTGCTTAGCTACCTGCGCAAACTCATTAATTAAGATTTGTATCATAGTAATTCGTTACAATCGACAGTGATTTGTAAATATGACATTGATAAAGGTATTTGTTATATGTATATGTTATCTCTTAGTGAGGGACTCATATAAATAAAAATCTATAATCAGTTACATGATTAGTCACTTTTTGAGCACTGAAGTCGTGATGTACAAGAAATATACTGCTGTCGTACTTGCTATGCTGCTGGCGGCAGCCGAGGCCAACAGCATCAACGCCAAAACTTTACCATCTACGAAATTACTTAGTGAATTGTAAGTCAGATTCTTCTATCTTCATCTAAACCTTCATTTGCTTATCAATAAGTAAGTATATATATAATAAATAACTTACATTGCATGTAATAAAACTGTGGAAACAGCGTAAATATTTTTATCTAAAATAAAATGGATGCCATGTGATTTAGGAATACTTAGTAATAGAATGCAAAGAACACACTACTATTTCCGAAACCAAAAAATATGAAGTCTGCGCGATCACTCTCTCAGATTCTAAGTTGAAGTTTTTTGATTTCATATCTGTTGATATAACTCTTAGTTGGCATAAAAATTTTAGTAGGTACCCGGTTAAGGTTAAACATTATAGTACCGAGGCGGGGAATTTTTTACCACCTTCGACCTCATCATCACTTACCATGATGAGATTGTAGTCAAACACAGGCCTATAAACAGTAAAAAAAAGTATTCTATAGAATTGTTTGACCTGATGCCCATGGCTACCTTCTCGCCATGGACGGGGCGACCATCCTCACACATTGGAACCAAAATGGTTTTGAACTGTGCGCTCTCAAACAAGCTTCCTTCAGCGAACGCTCAGACTGTGTAATGAGCTCCCCACCAGTTTTCCTAATGGAGTATAGCATGGAGTTCTTCAAAAAGGGTGTGTAGAGATTTCTGCAGGTTCGGCAACGCGCGAATGATATCCCTGGATCACAGTTATCACTCGCGCGTTGCCGGGGGCCCCGGTGTTGCAAGCGTCCATAGGCTATAGTAACCGCTTACCGCAGGTGGGATGTATGCTTGTTTGCTATCTTAGTGGTATAAAGAAAACACCCTAAATATCTATTTAACATGGACGAAAACTTAATTTCAGGGAAAAATGGGACGGTCTTGGGTCATCTGCGGTGGTTAACGAATATGTAGATAAAGTCATCATAATGATCGTGCCCTTAATGAAGATTCATGGACTCGACCCCATGGATTTGCCCGATGTTATAGAGGGATTTCAAGTTGTAAGTACCTACTTACTAAAGAAGTATCAAACTACATCTTCCATTTATTTCGAATCATTAGGTATGGATACAGATTTTCGGCATAATACTTCATACCCATAATACATACTTATAAGTATTATAAAACATTTATTTTTTAGTTATAATAATATGTAATAATGATAATATAAGGTTCGCCGTAACCGAAAGGATCTGTCGACATGCTGGATAGATTATAAGAAGACCTACGATTCTGTACCGCATACATGGCTCATGAGGGTGCTGGAGTTGTATAAAGTAAATGCAGCTCTACGCACTTTCCTGACGTCATGTATGAGGCAATGGAGAACAGTCCTTCTTTGTCCAGGGTCTCGACAGATCCTTGGTAATGGCGATCCAATAAAGATAGAGCGAGGCATTTTCCAGGGTGACAGTCTGAGCCTCATGTTGTTTTGCCTGGCCTTGAACCCTCTAAGTACCTACACTCTTGGAGGGATCTGGGTTAGGCTTTCGGTTGCGAAGGTGATCAGGTTTTATATGCCACCTGCTCTACATGGATGACCTTAATTTGTTTGCTCACACTAAACCCCGACTGACAGGATTACTGAAGGTCACTGAAACCTTCAATAATTCTATCAGGATGGAGTTTGGTGTTGACAAATGTGCGGTCGTGCTATGTGATTTCAGATTCCACTCAACTGAGATCACTCTCCGAAACCTACAAATACTTGGGTATGTCACAGGCGCTTTGGCATCAGCAAGACGGACATGAAACAATCGTTGCGGGAACGCTTCTTGGTGTCAGGCAGTAACAAGGTGCGAGCCTACAACAATGGTCATGCCGGTCTTGATGTACTCCTTTGGCATACTCAAGTGGACTCAGACCGAATTGGACAATGGACACCCTGGATAAAAAAAGTCCGTACATTGCTGAGTGCACACCGTATGCATCACCCACGATCATCTGGTTAATTATTTCCCGCGGAAATGTGGTGGTTGAGGTTTTTTAAATGTCAAAACCCTTCATAACCGCGAGGTATATAATCTCAGAGAATATTTTCTCCACGCTGACGGGGGGATGCATACGGGTGTTGTCGCAGTGGATTGACCCCTCTATCTTTAGCTAGAGAGAACTGGGACAGGCCTGTGGTGCACACAATGGAAGATCGCAGGAAGGTATGGCAGGGCAAGGAGGTACACGAAAGGTACTATCAGGTCCTTCATGGACCCGATGTGGCCTCCGTGGCCTGGCTACAATTCGGTGACCACTTTGGGGAAACCAAAGGTTTTGTCTGTGCAATTAAAGACGACGTTGTGATGACGAACAACTATCTATCGGAGATTTATCCTGCGGGATGGAGCTATCGACATATGTCGGGCATGTCATGTATACAGGTCGTTGTTTTGGTCAGCGACGAGCGACTCAGGGTCGATAATACAAATGATACTGGTGCTAAAAAAAATATAAAAAAAATACTTTTTTTTTTTTAATAAAAATAAAAAAAATAAAATTTTGAAAATCATGTAATAAGCTAAAGTGTAGACATAATACTCAACGGGAGTACGAGGGAGTAAAGGGGTGGGGCGATGGCGGCTTGCGCCTAGCTCTAGTCTGTGCACGAGTCTAGTAACCATACTTTGCGGTAATTTTATTTCAAATTCCATAAGGTATTTCTCAACATATTTACAGTATTTAATGGAATTAAGTCCATTTTTGGGGAATATATATTGTGTACTACCGGTCCTGGGTCGCTTGTCGCCAACCAAAACAACACCCTGTATATCCTGGGACATTCCTCACACACAGTTATAACTCTTTTATACGAACGTTTCATTTAACTGACGGAACTCCGTACCCGTGTTGTGACCCTTCCACGGAAGTGGAAACCCAGGGTTCCGCGGACCACCATTTGGGAATCGCTGCTAAAGTACGATTGAACATAGCATGAGCATTGTGGAAAATATGTATGTTGTACTAGGTATTTGGTATTCATTTTTAACGAATAGAATTTCGAAAGTTTACAGGGTGATATTATGCCAGTTCACGACCACTTATGCCCGGTTTCTAAAAATGAATCGTTTTGCTTACCAGTGGTAGGTTTTTTTATTACCGAACTGGACATATAGATAATTTCGTAAGCTAATTTTACCTATGATAGCTACTTCCATATGGGAGAGTCTGCTATGCAGAGCTTTTAACCGATAACGGTCCGTAAATTATAGGAAATGGCCATTAGTCATCTTTATAGTAACATTAAATAACTCTAATCTGACACTGATTTGAAGTCAGCGAAAGAGCACGACGTATTACATTGAAAATATTTCGTCACACATATTTGTCCATATCTTGAAAACTACTGAACCATTTTTAGTTTTTCTTAAATGCACTATAATTTGACCAAGAATTTGAGTTGTTTTTCCTTTGACACTATACCCGTAGAACCCGTAGCTCGTATCAATATGCCAGACCGTCACACATATTTGTCCATATCTTGAAAACTACTGAACCGATTCAATGAAACTTGCAATGTTCCCTATGTTGAATTAAATGTAAACCAATAAAAAAAGAATGGTTACACCATTAATATCTTCGGGGATATGCGTGGACAAACATACATACATACATACAAACAACCATACAAACATACATACATACATACACCTATGAAATTTATTTTGTATATATGTTTGGAAGCCCTGATATATTATCATATGTGAATATATTGTAGTTCCAATAATCCTAACTAATATTATAAATGCGAAAGTAACTCTGTCTGTCTGTCTGTTACGCTTTCCCGCTTAAACCGCTGAACCGATCGCGATGAAATTTGGCATGCATATAGCCTATGGTATGGAGAAGGACATAGGCTACTTTTTATCCCGGGAACGCGGGTGAAACCGCGCGGGTCAGCTAGTATTACATAAATACGTGTCGAAGGCTATTATTTATTACTGACTACTGCTTCTGTAACACTTGGGTATATGTTTTGATTTTCAGAGACCACTGTTGATCACATATAGTGCATGGCTGAGAATCCATGATGGTTACATGACTGGCTTAGAGAATGTAAGCCGATCAGGTGACCAAAACGTGCACTACTTTGCCAAAATGCTGCGTGTGCGCGTTCAGCTTCAGTTTACCAACCTTCGGGTAACTTTCTATTATCACAGCCATTATCTCCTTATACATAATATAAAAAGACTTGTCCTAACTGACTGGTCTATCAACGCACAGCCCAAAAAGCTGGGATGAGAAATTTAAAAAATTTCAAACTTGGTTCGTTATAATATGTATTTACACCCCATATGCCCCATAAGGGGTTAAAATAGGGTATCGCGAGTGAAACCGTGAGACGGCAAGCTATTATGTTTTCCTTTATCAACAATTTCAACGGGATGATGTGATTGTCGTCATAACATACCTAATAAAAATTTAATAAATCTTACACAATAATGGAAAAAAAGTTACACTTTATTAATCTAATCTATTTTTTTAATCTTATCTACGTATATGTGTTCGAAAGTGGTAAACAAATCAAGCTTATACCTACTTGATTAGACGAATAATTAATTATTGCTAACTATAGACGATAACGGTTTTTATATTAACTACTTACCGCTCTCAGAAGTACCTAGGTAACTCCCTTGTTTTAGGTTCCGAACACAGAGAAATGAAGTGTATTCTTTCTTCCGTGGCTCCGAACCATAAATGTAAATAAAAACTTTTTAACAAAAAATTAAACCACCGAAAAAACTGAAAAGCAAAAAATAATTTTGAATATACTTAACTTGAATTTTATAAGGTTTTGCAGTCGGGGATAAACCAATAACCTACGTAGGTATGTATTTTTTTTGTAATATTTATTTATCCCCGACTGCAAAACCTTATAAAATTCAAGTTAAGTATATTCAAAATAATTTTTTGCTTTTCAGTTTTTTCGGTGGTTTAATTTTTTGTTAAAAAGTTTTTATTTTATAATTTTTTGTGGCTATAATAATCTACTAATTACTAAATGCTAAATGTTTGATTTCTTTTGATTTAATACACAATTCAGCATTAAAATCTGTAGGTCACCCCTATTTTCCCACCCTTAGGGTAGGTTTTTTGCATCCAAATTTATATGGGACCAACCTCGAGGTATACCCTATCGAATAAAAAAAGAATTATCAAAATCGGACAACTCTGTAAAAAGTTATGCGTGATCATACATAAAAAAATATATATATACGCGTCGACTTGTAAACCTCCTCCGTTTTTTCGTCGGTTAAAAAGGAACGCATATAGTGCCACTCCGTCCGTCTGTCACAGCGGTATATTTGAGCAACTAATGCTATTGATTTGAAATTTGGAATAGTTTTAAATATATGCTTTTCCAACTTTATTTTATAATGTACTTATTTTTTTTCTGTGCAAACTAAAGTGCCTTAATTTCAAATTCGGGCTACAAGTTTAAATAGAGTATCATCATAATTATGAAAAGGATTCGTTTGTATTATTTTATATTGCGTAGTTTTTGACTTATGTTGAAAAATTATAAATAAATACGAGTGGTATACTCGTCAACTCCGAAGTTTGCAAAGCGAAAAATATAAAAAAAACTATAGTTCATAAAAATTTATGTTAAAATTACAGAAAAGATACGAAGTTTATAGCTTGCCAGAAATATATTATCTCCAAGGAAGGTCGGATCGGAACTCTCGGTGAGCGAGTCATCAGATTCACACTTGGCCGGCTTTAATTAGGCATTTAAGTGGCTGCGCAAACGTGTGTCTTGTTGTCGGATACTTTTTGTTACCGACACTGGACACTATGCCAGAAAACCGTAGTTGCTGTGTGTCCTGTACCGGCGATCTGACACAGTTTACGTCTGATATCTGATAGAAATCAAATATTCGTTGGTAGCTTGTATCCGACACAAGACACACGCAGCGCCGGTATTTTTTTTTATAATCTCAAAACACGTTTTGTAGAATGTATATACCCAGTAGACAATTTCAATTCTCAGTTCGTATACAAATACGCAGTCAAGGTAATGAACCTAGGACCGACTGGTGGCATCATCGGCTCCTTGAACAGATTCGTGGTCAACGTAGATGTTCTTCTGGACTTCAACAATGATGAAATTCACCTACAAGAATTTTCGCTCACAGATATTGGGTAAGTAAAAGATCATAATTTCTTGGACAAGGTATTTTATTTGGCATGTATTTAACGCGGCGACAAATTAATCTGAATTTGGGATTTAAAAAAATGAAAGGAGGTAGGTACTAAAAATAAGGTTGGCAGCTAAAGTGAAGGATCATTTTAAGTAGAAAGTAGCAGCTAAATATGCTTTGTTTTAATTTTAACTGGCATTGATTTTGTTTTGGCAACTGAATTTGTTCCTACTCCATCTCCATCATCAGACCATGAAAACCATATTTGGTCAAAGTTCATCTTACTACAATTCCAACAAGCCCAAACATGGCTAGGAAACGTTGCTCCGGTTTTTCGTGCTTCAGAGGTCACGTAAAGCTGGTGTCCCGGCTATCACTTAATTGTGAGAGTCACGGAATAAAGAAGTAAGAGTCGTTGAGATAGTTGGAGAGCCTCCCTAGGTAACTTGATAACCCCCACAGTAGGTTGGCCACTAGACTACCTTCACCAATCCGCAGTGGGCATCCGTGCTGGCCTATTCACCTTTACCATTATTTACGAAAGGAGGCTCTTGTTCAGTAGTGGGCTGTGGGACATTATGGGCTCATGATGATATTCAAATTCAATTAATTTCAAAATAATTTATTCAAATAGACCTTCGCACGCACTTATGAAAAGTCTGACTCTAATACCGGTTCGGAAGGTTGCATTTGCTAAGAAGAGCCGGCAATAAACTCGGCAATTACTCTTTTCAAAACAAACACATCCAATGATGCAATGCGGTACCTACGCCGAAGACCATTGGTGGGCCGTCATTGGATGAAATTAATTAATGGTGTTTATTCAGATCACCTCCAAAGATACGCAGTAGCCCCGCCGCCGTGGTCATATTCAGCGATGGAAATAACTGGCTTCTTCGACCAAAAAGTTGTTGCAATAGCAGTTGTTTTTATCCACAATTCTTATAAAAAGTTATTAAAAAGTTATTCTTAATGATTTGTGGGTAAAAGCTGTACAGTCGTACCCAACTGATATGGCTTACCGATGTACCTGCGCAGAAGATGAATTTTCAAAGCGCGGGAATTGCTATTGGTCTGCAGCTGCCGCCATGTTAGCGCGCGCCGTGCGGAGGGGCGTGACTTGCGAGTGAGACGGAACTAACCGCTGCAGTGTATTATGAACCATACAGTAGTGATCTAAGGTTGATTGTAAGTTTTAAGCATTCTTTCGTTAATCTTCGGGGCCATACTTTCTTTTCTGTGCGAACGTAGATTCACGACGCGCCATATCAGTTGGGTAATACTGTACTAGCGTACTTACCTATACATTAAGCGCCATCCTGTTTAAGTCAGCCTACCTACATATATAAAATATTTTCAGACGTCTTCGTGTGCGTTTGACTGGTAACATCCTGGTTGACTGGCTCATGAACTCCGTGATCGCCGTCTTCGTGACCATTTTCGACAACATCATCATGAGAGTTGTCCAGTCCAACATCCGCTCCGCAATACAAGACGGGATAAATTTTATCAACTCTAATATTAAGGATGTTATTCATGCTATTGAATCTTTCAATTAAAACGTTTAATGAATATTGACTGCTGCTATGTACCTACCTACTTATTATTTAGTAGGTGATGTAAAGGGGTACGAACATTTTTGTATGGGAGCTGGCATAGCCACCCGCCGCCATTTTGATTTTTTTTCAATGTGGCGGCGCACGGTGTAAGTGGTATATTTGGGTAGAGGACACTTATACAAACAAAAAATGTTAAGCAATATGGTGACCTAAAGTGTCACGTTTCCGAGATATTTGGAGGTAAAGATCGCCATATGAGAATAACGACAATCATTAAAAATGAACTTATTACGTGTTTATATGCATTAGATTGTATTCAAATAATAGCACCCAGGTTGATTTAACTTTTTATTAGAATATAGCAAAACAAATAGCTCGAAAAAACAATATTCATTAATTGGTTACCTACTAAACCGCATCGCTATATTCGCAATGAAACACAATGTTGTCAAGTAGCTCGGATCGTAGTGGTTAACTTGTTTTCCATGTCTCCGTTATTAAACAAAAATGACAATACTTGTCTTAAAATATACTATTACCGAGATTTTGGAATATCGATGTATAAATAATATGAGAAGAATGACAATAGTTTAAAGTTGATTAAGTACAATTTATGTTCTTGTTTTTAAGCAATAAACTGTGGTCAAATAATATTGCATCACGGTTTTAAAAATAAAATAATACACATAATAAAAACAAGCCGTGACTGCCCGTGACCTCAAACCTTTAAATAAAAAAGGATTTTTTTAAACAAATATATATACGGCCCGCCTGATTGTAAGCGGTTACGTAGCCTATGGACGCTTGCAACACCAGGGGTATCACTCGCGCGCTGCCGACCCTACAGAAATCTCTTCACACCTTTTTTAAGGAATCCCACGCTGTACTCCGTTGGGAAAACCACGGCGGGAGCTCATTCCATAGTCTAAGCGTCCGCAGAAGAAAGCTCCTTTGAGACCGCATAGTTCGAAACTATTTTGGTTCCAATGTGTGAGGATGGACTCCCCGTTAATGGCGAGACTTGCAATGGTAGAAGGTAGCCGTGGGCATCAGGTTAAACAATTCTACAGAACACTGTCCGTTGCACAAGCGGTAGAACACACATAAGGAGGCAAAATCTCTCCTCAGATTGAGGGGCCCTAAGCCGCTTATGAGCTCGGGATCGTCGACAATTCTAATAGCACGTCGCTGAACCGAGTCTAAAGGCCCAAACTGGTATCCAGGAAAAAGCAGTACTCCATATAAGGTAAAGTTGCAGCCTTTGCCCCGATGTGAAGTACTGCGTCGCTCTGTTGAGCACTTCGAGTTTTTTGGATGCTAGCTTAACCTTGTCTTCTAGACGGCCTATTGACGTCGTTAGAAATGTCGATGCCGAGGATCCCGATGCTTTCACTGATGTTCGAGTTCTGGAATTGTGAGTTCACAGCAAATGGGGTTACCTTAGCGGTGCACGCGCAGACTTGAGTCTTAGTGGGGTTGAAATGGACTAGGTTTAGTCGACCGTAATCGGAGACACTAGTTAGTGTGCTCTCGATTTCAGACACAAGCCGTTCGCGGCTTTCCTCCACCACGAAACGAGGAATATTTGCAATGAGCGTCCATTGTACAATGAATGCCGTCAATAGACAGCATTTCATTGATATGCAGCAGGAACAGTGTTTGGGACAGTACAGACCCTTGCGTGACGCCAGCATTTATGTCTCTCAGCTCGTATGCATCTGCAGGACAAACAATTGGCGACCTATTTGCATAGTCCTTCGGGAAACCCATATGCTGGTAACTTCGTTAGAAGACCCCAGTGCCAGACTCGATCGAACGCCTTCGCCACCTTGACTCTCGATGGCGAGTGACCACTCGGCTGGTGACCTTCCAGAGTATACATAGACACATCACATAGAGATACACTAGAAGGTCACTAGCCAATGGACTATGGTGGAAGCCATATTTTCGGTCACTCAACAAATCGTGATCCTCTAAGTATCTCAAGAGCTGTGTGTTGATTACTCGCTCAATGACATTGGAGAGAATGAGAGGTGATGGCAATAGGCCTGTTATTCATCGGGTCTGATCTATCGGCCTTTTTGGGCATTGTGTGCACGTGAGCAGTCTTCGACGAAGACGGGACTTTCATTTAGGTGTAAGTTTTATTAAGTCGGGTCGGGCCGGCCGCGGGACAGGTTTTTTTTTATTTATTTTCAACACACTCGCTCGTAAATTAACATTTATTGCACGGCTTTTAGTATCTTAATGCAGCTTATTACCCATTTGTGCTTTTTACTTTACATTACTGCACAGTTTTATGAAGGTATAAACCCGATTATGATAAGTTTGTACCTCACTGCAAGTGATATGTAGACCAAGCATTCTTAATTTAAACGTGTAAAATAGTTTGACAGCTCACCGCTGTCAAAAAAAACCTAGTGTGCTATATTTGTAAACGTTCTCATTGTGTTGATTTGAGTATTATCAAAAAATCTACTTAAAAAAATACAAGTCTGTTTTTTTCCTCGCAAGTGTGTTGAAAAACGTCGTATGACACGCGTGTGCATTGATTATTACACTCTCGGCTCACTTATTAAATTCGCCTACGGCTCACGCGCTTAATTAATACGCCTCGAGTATTAATAATCAACTTTGCACACATGTATCATTATGTACACACGGCTACAGATCAAGCTATACATTTCCAGTATAAGCTGACCTCTCATTGTAGGGAAATCCCATACAGTGCGAGATCAGCTTATACTGGAAATGTATAGCTTGATCTGTAGCCGTGTGTACTATTACGTCGCTATTGCAATTTTGGCACCCAGGGAGCATTACTTAGCGATCTTTAGTTCCAATTAACTTGGTAACATGAGATTATAGGACAAGTATTGTCATTTTTGTTTGCATAATAATGACAAGATGGAAAACAAGTCACGATCCGAGCTACTTTGACAACATTGTGGTTCATAGCGAATATTACGATGCTGTTTAGTAGGTAAGTAATTAAAAATATTGTTTTTCGTGCTCCTAGTTTAACTCTCTTCTAAAAAAATTATAAATCAACCTGGGAACTATTATTTGAATACAATCGAATGCATATAAACACGTAATAAGTTAATTTTTAATGATTGTCGTAATTCTCATATGGCGATCTTTACCTTCAAATATCTCGGAAACGTGACACTTTAGGCCACCATATTGATTAACATTTTTTGTTTGTATAAGTGTCCTCTACCCATATATACCAGTTTCATCGTGCGCCGCGACATTGAAAAAAAACTAAAATGGCGGCGGCTAGCTATGCCACAAAGGTTCTAACTCCTTTTAAGACTATGCAATGGCAAAACTTGACTTGTAAAGATCTTGATGAAAGTGAAAAGACTTTGTTTGCTGTTTAAAGTTTAATAAATCTATTTCCATCATAAATTACTTTATATTATTTAACACCTTTAAACAGTAGGGACATTTCTTATTCAAGAACAAACTAATGGTATAAGAGCAACGTCGCGAAAAAAAAAACTATAGCAAGGTTGGTTTTTTGATATTGCAAAGAGATGGGCCAAGTCTGGCAGCTGGGAGTGGTTGCGTTTGCTTCTGCGCAACCTATTTGTCCTTGTGAAAATTTCGGATTTTAAAACCATTTCGGCATGTTTTTTTTATCATATTCTACATACTTTTAGCAACCTAAACTTAACTCGACAGAGCGTTATGTGGTTGCTAACTACGTGCCAGTGCCTATTTTAGATGTGAAAAAATAAAAATTTTAAACCATTTCCTAAAAACTGAAATGTTAATCTTAATATATAAAATGATAAACTGATTGTTGATATATCAACGCACAGCCCAAACCGCTGGATCTAGGGATTTGAAATTTTGCACAAAGATACCTTATATAGTGGAGGCATCCACTAAGGAAGAATTTTTGGAAATCCCACCCCTAAGAGGGTAAAATAGGGGATGACAGTTTGTATGAAAGTCCGTCAGTTTTGAAGTTAGGATCTTCAAATTTTGTGTTTAGGCTGACGATTAAAAATTAATGTATAGTTATCTCAGCGTTTGTAATAATCCCACCACCGAAGGGAGGAAAAGGGGGATGAAGTTGTGTATGCAAGTCCTTCAATTTCAAAGTAAACTTCACTAAATGTACTATTATACGGCGTAGGCATCCACTAAGGAAGGATTTTTGGAAATTCCACCCCTAACAGGGTAAACTAAGGGATGAAAGTTTGTATGCAAGTCCGTCAGTATTGAAGTTAGGATCTTCAAATTCTGTGTTTAGGCTGACGATTGAAAATGAATATATAGTTATCTAAGCGTTTGTAATAATTCCACCACCGAAGGGAGGAAAAGGGGGATGAAGTTGTGTACACTAAATTTATTATTTAAGCTTATGGTTATAAACTAACACAACGAATATCGGTGTTGTTGGAATTTGAACCCTTAAGGAGTGAAAAGGGGGATGGTGGGTTTTTGCGTACAAATATCAATATGGAAAACGAGGAGCCTCCTAGGATAAAGGTAAGGACTTACCAGGAACTCCTATGGCAATCCACTGCACACAGCAACTATCACCACTATCTCACATCAAATCACAAGTCACTGAGTTTCACTGAGTTCAATTTACAAATCAACGCCTCCCGGTCGGCAGCGGTTTTCGTACTGTTTATTTATAAATCACAAAGTTTGATGTTTCCCGTTCGGTAGCGGATCTCGTACTGCCTTTTTGCGGCGTTGCGGGGCGCGCGTCTTACGTTTTGTGATGCGTCGCCGAAGTATGTAGAATATTTCCGAAGCTCTTGTCTCGCTTACACATATGAGGTGGGAAAAGGAGAGGAATCGGGAAGTAGAGGCTCGTCATTGATACTCAATATGAGTAGGTTTTACTATAGATATTATTATAGGTATTTTGGCCTAAACATCCTCCGCCGCCTTGAGAATACGTAGTGTTCTCAAAAGAAAGAAAAAATAATTAATTATAAGAACTAATTACAGATTATAATAATTACTAAAATACTGAATATAAGATGCGGTATGATTAATTTTTATTGTGAGGGTAATGGACATAACTTGACAATGGGTCTTTTGAATGATCCATTTGAAGTTTTTACTAAAGCGACGCGGATATTTCCATCCTTGCCAGGATAAACTTGTGATATTATGCCCAACGGCCAACGTAAAGGGGGAATATCATCTTGGTGTATAAGAACCACAGTACCAATCTTAATGTTATCTTTATCAATGAGCCATTTCTGTCTAACTTGAAGATTATGTAAATATTCTATACGCCATCTTTTCCAATAGCTACACACCATCTGATCTAATAATTGTTTCCGACAACGTAAAGATATGGTTTCCTCGGACACATTCTGAAGCGGCAATGAAGTCAATGGTGAAGCCATTATAAAGTGAGCGGGAGTAAGAGGCTCCGGGTAGGGATCCTCAGATAAAATGCAAAGCGGTCTAGAATTTAAGACTGTTTCAATTTGGGTAAGAACAGTGAGGAGCTCTTCATATGTGAGGAGCTGCGAACCGATAACACGGTATAAATGAGTTTTAATCGATTTTATATTAGATTCCCACAATCCTCCGAAATGTGGGGCGCGGGGTGGAATCATTTTCCATTCAATGCGGTACTGATCGGTAAGTAGTTCTTGTAATTGAGCTTTAGCTCCGACAAAGTTAGTTCCGTTATCGGAGTAAAGAAAAGAAACAGGTCCTCGACGGGAAATGAATCGCTTAAAAGCGGAAATAAAAGTATCTGATGACACATCAGTTGCCAATTCGATGTGTACAGCTTTGGTTACTAAGCATATAAACAAACAAATATATGCCTTTTGGCTCTTTTGACCTCTGCGTCTACATAATGTTACTTTAATGGGTCCAGCATAGTCAACGCCCGTATGCACAAACGCTTTGGTCTCCTGAACGCGGCAAGAGGGTAAATCAGCCATTTTTGGGCTGAGAAATGAAGGGGAATTTTTAAAACAGAAGTTACATGAATGTACTCTGTGTCTAATTACACTTCTAGCGGACAGTATCCAATACTTCTGGCGCAACAGCGAGCTCAGAAGATTGGCACCAGTATGGCAGTGAGCACGGTGAAAATAGTCTATAATAAGATGAGTAACGTGGTCATGTTTAGGTAAAAGAGCGGGATGCTGAGCTTCATACGGAAGATTTGCATTTGAAAGTCTACCTCCAATTCTAATAATTTTATCTTGATCTATAAAGAGGTCAAGTTTTTTAAGCGGGGAAGATACTTTAACGTTTTGAATATTATTAAATAAATTTTGAAAATGAACTTGTTGTACAGAGCGTATTAAATAGACTTCAGCTTTATTTAGCTCAGAAGCTGTGATGCGGCTGTGACCTTGATCACGAGAAAGAATGCGGGAAAATCTAAGTATGTATACTATTATGCGTAATATTTTATTCCATGATGAGTATTTTAGAGCAAGCTCGTAAATTAAATTAGGCTCAACAGAAGCGGACGCGGTACAAGTAACAAGCGTTTTACTATTAAATTCAGGTAGGTCCTCACAGCATTCGGGACTAAATGGAGTGATAGGCCATTCTGAAACTGGATCTTTTAACCATTTCGGGCCGTGCCACCATAAGTGATGTGACACTAGCTGCTCAGGTAAAATACCTCTAGAGAGACAGTCGCTAGGATTTTCTATACCACTAACGTGGTAGAAATGTTTTGGGTCAAGATTTTCTTGACATTTAGCAATGCGGTTACTAACGAAAACATTCCATCTATGTGGAGATGAATGTATCCATGACAGAGTAATTTTAGAATCGGAGAATGCGAATATGTTATCAATAGCGGTTCGAGCACTATAAGTCTCATTAATTAATTTAATAAGTTTTGACAGAAGAACAGCGGCGCATAACTCTAAACGAGCAAGCGAAACTACCTTTACAGGTGCAACCTTTGATTTCGCACACACCAACCGTACGTGTATGTTACCATCAGGATCGGTCACATGTAAATATATGACGCAGCCATATGCTTTAAGACTGGCATCAGCAAAACCAACAATATTTGTTTTGCAGCCCATAGAAACGGCTAAATGACGCGGTATTTTTAATGTAGAAAGAAGAGGCAATTGCTCTTTGAATTTATTAAAGACAGAAACGATAGAGTCTGGGGGTGTTTCATCCCAATCAATATGAAGATTCCATAAATCTTTAATTAATAATTTGGCAAACAATACCACTGGGGCAGCAAATCCGAGTACATCCCACAAGCGGGCAATTGTTGACAGTATGAATCTTTTGGTGCACTTGTCGTGTAAATCAGATGTAGTAAAAGTGAAGCTATCATCTGCAGGAATCCATTTGAGGCCTAGAATTTTGAGGTTATCATTGTCTGAAAAATCTATAGCAGCCCGATTGGATTGCGGCACAGAGATCAGCAACTCCTGTGAGTTACTCGCCCATTTGGTGAGATCAAAACCACCAGCTTTAAAAAGAGAGATGAGCTCTTGAGATAAGACTTTAGCTTCTTCTAAAGAAGGAATGGAAGTGGCTAAGTCATCCATATATAGTTCACGCGAAGCTACTTCAGCAGCGCGAGGGAATAGGTTTTTCTCATCCGAGCATAACTGGCGCACAGTGCGCATGGCTAAAAACGGACTGGACTTAAGACCGAATGCAACTCGGTTAAATTGAAATACGCGGATCGGATCATTGGGATCAAAGCGGAATAATATTTTTTGATATTTTCTATGCTCATCAATAACAGCAATTTGTAGGTACATTTGTTTTATATCTGCTGTAATAGCAATGGGAAATAAGCGGAAGTTCAGTAATACAATAAACAAGTCAGATTGTAAATTGGGTCCCGTATGTAAAATATCGTTTAGTGATATGCCATTGTGACATTTAGCACTAGCATCGAGTACTATACGAACTTTTGTTGTTTCTTTGTCTTGCCGTACGACGGGATGGTGTGGTATGAAGTACCCTTTATCATGGTCGTCAGAATCGGAAGGCAATATTTCAGATAAGTATTTTTTATCTAAGTACTCCTGTATAACCTCATTATAACTAGCGCGTAGCTGTGGATCGCGTAGCTTGGTACGCTCCAAAGCAAGTAAACGGCGGTGAGCAACGGAACGGGAATCACCTAACACGTCAGGATCCTCACGAAAAGGTAACGCGGTGCAATATCTGCCTGCGGAGTCCCGTGAGAAGTTACGAGAGAACAGCTGTTCACACTCCTTTTCGGCCGAGCTCATAAATTTTTGCGCGGGAATTTCTTCGAGCTCCCAAAACTTAAGTAGGGAATCATCTAAAGAAATAGTAAGGTCATTGGGACCAGAAATGAAAAAAGTCGCGGTATTAAAATAAGTGGATGCATTTTTATTAATATTAGAGTTAGCGGGAACGTCACCCATAAGAATATAACCGAACACGGTTTCAAGGGCAGAAGGAGCGGGAGGTGCAATAATTTTTTGACCTAATAATAAAAATGGGAACAATTGTGCCCCGAGAACTACTTCGACCTCTCCGGGGATGTGCCACAGAGGGTCAGCGAGCGGTAAGTTACCTAAATGTTGCACTATAGAAGTCTCAACATATTCAGTCGGTAACCTGTCAGTAATGCAATCAACGACAAGAGCGGTAATATTATAAAAATATTTTTTATTTTTCGCGGTTATTTTAAGTTGAACGTAGCCGTGAATAGGACGCGAAGTGGATCCTACACCCTTTTTAAAAGAATTGCTAAGCGGTATTATATTTAAATTTAGTTGTTTACAACAGGCAGTTGTAATTATGTTGTTTTGAGACGCGTTATCTATTAAACATCTAACTGAAATATATTTATTGTCCTTATTAGACGCATAAACTTGAGCGGTTGATAAAAGTACAGTAGTATGGGAAGGATTTAATTTATTAAAAGAATCGCGTTCGTTATCATTATTCTTATCAACTCGCGCTCGGGTGCATAGCGACACCGGTTGCGGAGCGTCCGTAGCGTTAGAAGGAGACGCGGTCGGATGCGCGGGCGAGGCTGCGCACGGGAGCGGTCGCGGCGCGGCGCTGGCGGCGGCGGACGGCGCGATGCGGTTATCGCTATTATCAAGACGCGCCGAGTGAGAGGGACGCGAGTCAGAAACTATTTGTTGCGATTGTGAATTACTATCCAAATGCAAAAGAGAATGATGGTGTTTATTACAAGTTTTACAACTATACGACGACTTACACTGAGAAGCAGTATGCGTAAGGCTGAGGCAGTTTACACAGCCTTTTTTAGATTTAACAAAATCTAAACGATCTTTAGTATTAAGTGCTTTAAAAGATGAACAATTAAAAATCTGATAGTGATCAGATTTATTACAAAATAAGCAAGTGCTTTTATTATTATTATCGCGTGCAAGGAAAGCATGGTGGACTGTATGTGAATTACGCGGTTGAGAACGAGAAGCGGGCGGATTATTAAGGTTGCTACCGACTGGGGCGGTTCGCGCGGAGCCAGCAATTGGCGTAGAAGTGCGGTCTAATATTTTTACTTGCGATTTAATAAAATCAACAAAATCCTTATAAGAAGGAATTTCTTTATTCCTCATAAACATTTCAAAGGAATTAGCGGTTGCGGGATCTAACTTCTTTAAAGCTAAAGAAAGTAAGATAAAATCTTTCATATCTTCAATACCTAACTGTTCCAAAGCAGATACAGAAGCGTGGAAAGTTTCAATGAACGTATTTAAAGACGCGGAATTATTTAATGCGGGTTTAATATTGAATAAATTAGACATGTAGTGTGAGCCTAATGCTCTTTTATCTTGATATTTTTGAACTAAGCTGTCCCAAATAGAATTATAATTATCACCGGACGGTATAATACCTGCCGTGATTTTTAAAGCATTTCCTGTTAATTTACCTACAAGATATTGTACTCTTTGAGAATTCGAAAGATCAGGATTTGAATGTATATTAGATTTAAAAGATTCAAAGAAGACGGGCCAATTTTCTATTTTTCCATCAAATGACGGAATTTGAATTGGTGGTAGTTTGATACGACCTTTATATTGGGACGGAATAGTATTCTGCGCAGACACATTCGACGTAGTATTTGTCTTACTGACGATAAGAGAACGAACCCTTTCTATTCGGGTGTACACTGTATCAAAGGAAATCATTTTTTTATAATCAATCTTATATTCTGGATCAAGTTGCATATTTAACGCGTTAATTGTATCTAAATTGGCACTAAATTCATGACGAATTGTACTAATAATTTCAGTGTCCGCCATGAATGTCTCTGAGGAACGAAGGTCTGCGCGGACGTGGAAATATTCTTAGAAGAATCATATAAGAACGATAATTGTTCAAAAATAGCTTCATTTTTAGCTTCCAATATTTTAATTTTAGTTTCAATAGCTTCCATTGTGAAAGATTGCGTAATAATAAATTGCAAAATTACCTAATTAAAGTAAAATGACGTAGGTAAGTAGGTAGGTATATCCAACAGTTTAGGCACCTACCTATATAGGTATGAAAGTTTATTTCAAGTCGACAGACAAGGCTCATAGAATGCAATTATATGCGTAGTAATAGTACAAATAGTAAGTACGTATTGCGGTTATTAGTACACCATATGATTTCGTATAATAAGATACGAATCGGTACCTATAAAATCTAAGTCCTAAAAATATGGAGGAGCGGCGGCGGTATTGAATACCTAACTACTTTTTATCACGATTGGCGTGGTAAAAATGGCGGGAGTACGAAATATCGTATTTATATAGTCTAAAACCTATTTATGAGGTATAAGACTTGCGTATTATGAGGTATATACCTATTTAGAGGCATAAAACCTATAGAAAGCGGGAAATTATACGTGATTTGATATGAAATTAAATTGCTGTCATTGAATTATTACACATAGAAACAAAGTACACGCGCGAAACATAATCCATTCAATTGGAGCCATAATGACTCCAAATGACCGCCGCGCTGTCAGTGTACTGACTGGCGTTTTAGTGAGTGGAGCTCTCAGAAAAATAATAAATATGACGGTTTGTGCAGTAAAATTGTATCATAATTCATCAGGGAAGAAAGATTAGAATTCTCTTGTAATATTCCACAGATAAGCTACTAATTTTATTGCGTAATTCATCTAAAATAACAAAATTTAAAAATAAAAACACTTCACTCAGATTTCGAGCAAATTGTTGCCAGCTGTTTGTGTGCGAATTTGTGTTGTTTTACGTAATTGATACCGATTTTGTTAGAGTAGGAAGTAGAGTAAGTAATTGAGTCCGATAAGTTGTTTCTTTTACTTATAGCTATTATAACTGACTAGCTGTCCCCCGCGGTTTCACTCGCGTTCTTGGGATAAGTAGCCTATAATACTCGGGATAATGTAGCTTCATATTAGTGAAATAATTTCGAACCAGACTGGTAGTTTTACAGGTAGTTTTTTTTACAGAGTTTGACCCGTTTAAACAAACAAACAAAAATCTCTTCCAGTTTATTGTATTATAAATATTAATATTATATTAGTATAGATTCAGTTAGATATTATAAGAATGTATAGCTATTCGTCTTTTAAACGATAATGATAATTAAATACCTCCATACTTCTTAATCTTCTTTTTCTATACAACCTATTATTATATGAAACTTATCATTACCAACAATACCTACTACAAATTGTACGATCGTTCATAGCTTTGCTCATTGTCTTGGTTTACTATGTTAAAATACCCGACATAAGTACTATGAAACATAACCATTAAACTAGTAATAAATAAATAACCTGTGTCTATGATAAATTATCTAAGACGCAGAACATTTTAAACTATTTAATTAATTTTATGAATACTTACTTCCAATTTCATTCACTAGTATCGGAAGGTTAATTTTACCGAAAAATTTCGTTTAGCTTGCAACATTACTCGTGCGCTTGTGTGCGTGTCAGCGAGTGTAATTATATGGTACTCACGCACACATTGGTTATCAAGTGGCCTACGAGTCGCGAGGATTTTTGTTCGATACTTCGCTTCTAAGCGTAATAATTCAATGATTGCTGTAATGGCTGACTCAAAATGAATCCGCTCGAAGGCGTACCAGAAAAAATGGTGGGTTTTTGCGTACAAATATCAATATGGAAAACGAGGAGCCTCCTAGGATAAAGGTAAGGACTTACCAGGAACTCCTATGGCAATCCACTGCACACAGCAACTATCACCACTATCTCACATCAAATCACAAGTCACTGAGTTTCACTGAGTTCAATTTACAAATCAACGCCTCCCGGTCGGCAGCGGTTTTCGTACTGTTTATTTATAAATCACAAAGTTTGATGTTTCCCGTTCGGTAGCGGATCTCGTACTGCCTTTTTGCGGCGTTGCGGGGCGCGCGTCTTACGTTTTGTGATGCGTCGCCGAAGTATGTAGAATATTCCCGAAGCTCTTGTCTCGCTTACACATATGAGGTGGGAAAAGGAGAGGAATCGGGAAGTAGAGGCTCGTCATTGATACTCAATATGAGTAGGTTTTACTATAGATATTATTATAGGTATTTTGGCCTAAACAGGGGATTAAATTTAGTATATGAAGTTCTTTATTTTCGGAGTGAAAATTTTACAATTTATTATTTCGGCTTATGGTATTGGCGTATTGAAATGACTCGCCTAAACAACATCAGGAAAAAGAGAGGAATCGGTATTAAAAATAAAAATCCGGTTAATACGAGCATTGGTATTCCTCACTTTCATGTATGGAGTGGAAGCGTGGACTATACTGGCCCGAGAAAGAAAAAGGATTGATGCATTCGAGATGTGGTGCTGGAGACGGATGTTGGAAATACCTTGGACCGCTAAACGCAACAATGCATCAATCCTATCGCAGCTCCAAATTAAAACACGATTGTCCACCATATGCCACCAACGTATTTTTTCGTATTTCGGCCACATGGTGCGCAAAGGCGATGAAAGTTTGGAAATCTGATCATAGTTTGGAACACGTGGTCGTTCACCAACAAGATGGTCCGATCAAGTAAAAGACTCATCGTCCTCCAAGTTTTACAGAAACCAGAAGACAGAAACTAGTGGAGGCAGATCATTCGCTCTAGAAGCAAACCCGATGTTGATCACGATCCTCAGACATGAGGGAAAGAGAGATAAGGCCTCCAAAATTATGCTGTGGAACTTGACTACAAGTAACAGCTCTCCGCCGCAATGTTATTGAGGTCAAAATATTTACTGGTTCTGCCAGAGAAGAAACAGTCTTCTTGCCACGTATACTATTGATCCCAAATCACCTTCCGTTTGAATTTAAAAGATAACAGTTCCTAATTAAGGTTTATAGTCACAGGGAAAAACTCTGAAATTTGCTAGAGTTGATTTGCGGCAGGACTGTTTCAGTTTTATGTGGCATCCTCGCATATGAGCTCTTAATCTACCTGAACTTTTGTCAATATCACAAGTAGTGGCGGACAATAGCCATGAACAAAGCTCTATATTGTTACAATGATTCATATATCTAGAAAAAAGAAATAATCTACGCGGACGAAGTGGCGGGCTATAAAGCTAGTATTACTATATAGTTATGCTATCAAAAACCTTAAGGTGGCCCTCTGTGGCCGGCGCAACTTCAACGCAAGCATAGTCTAAAAGCTTGTTGTTTCATCCAACGTAATGTTTGACTGCGAAAAAAGAGAGACAGCATCAGGGCCGTCGGTTATCAGTCGGTAAATTCCGCTAATCACTCGCGGCCGCTTCGCTAGGTCGTCATTCATGATTTCGCATTCATAAAACTTGTTCCAGGAGTATACTTCTTGTGAAAAAATCTTACAAGTTTGTGAAAAAAAAGTTAGTTATTTAGAATCTCCAATACATTTGCAAGCCTGGTATCTAAATGTTTTCTTTACTTTTACAATTTATAGGTACATTAGATATGGCCAAAGTTCAGGCAAAAACGCTGTTTTTCGGAGGCTTTGACTGAATTTGTTTCACACTTTTTTTAATTACGCCTAGATACACGGCTAGATATAGCGCACAAGATACTAATTTGTTCAAAACATCTAACGAAAAATGTTTAACAACGCCATAATAAGTACAGAGGTTTTGTATGAAAAGTATGACGAATTGAGTCCTCTTAAATTAATTTGCCCGACGGAAATCTGGTTGCATAAGACCAGACAAAGATCGGTTCAAGAATATATGGTGTTAATCAAAAATAAACCTTAGGTCATTGGGCCAGGTTCCAAAAACAATTGTTTAATTTCCACCCAAAATACTTGAGCTTTGATTGATTTTCTGAAATAGGTACCTTGGCTACCCTCTGCCTTGGTTTCGGCAGGAATGTCGAAACCATGAACCGGAAATGGAATCCGAAATCATATTGATATCAGCAACGAACAAAAGGCTCACTCTGGTGCAAATGAATTTTAAAATTCAAAGCCATGTAGGTATTCAATTTAGGTCCTAGTAGGGCCTATGAAGGTCAAAGCTACTGAAATTACGCTATGCTAATCCTCTGAACTAGGTATTCTCCAGCCCTCTGGTCTCGAAAGTTTCAAGTGAGTCAAAAGGGCGGGTGGTGCGGCTTGGTTTGGTTAGGTTTGGATGCGTCGATCAGTCGTTTTGAAATTTCCCGAAAAATACGATGGGCTCCTGGCCCCCACGGACCCAAAGTCTCTACCCCAAACGGCTCAATTTAGGCAACATCTAGGCTACTAATATTTGCGCTGCTTGAGGCTTTCGGCACAGACAGCCGCACCACCCGCCCTTTTGACAGTCTCTGGAAGGTGGGACGGCGCGAGAGTATCAAGTTGCGTCCCATACTAAAGGCCGCTCCATCCTCCAGGGTTAAGGTCCGAATGGCGCGGAATCCTGCCTGTACTTTTTACGCACGATAGCCCATGGTGGCCAAGCTGATCAACGAAAGTACCACACTGGCAGCGATGAGACACATAGATAGGTGCACCCGGACGAAGACAAGACGCAAGCCGGAAAGTAGATGGATCGAGCCATGATCGAGCCTATGTTTGCTGACGGAAGAGACGTTTAGTACTTAATTTCTTTGACTTATTTGGTAGGAAATTATTTGAGCTGGTAACTCTTGTCTCATCCTATCTATAGTACGGGGACTTATTATATTTTTATGTAGGTACGCCATATGAATCATATTATGAAAAGTAATGAATCAGTAATATAGTTTAGTTTCTTATTAACATAACCGATCGAGGTTTCTATAAATTTTTGTTGTGTGCCCTGAAGTGGCCTGTGAGCCCCTGTCACCTTATCTTTTGGCCAGTTTTAGCGGTTAAAGTTATAATGTGTGCAGTTATGTATATGCTCACTGATCCGTACATGATGAAGAGTAAGAAAATACGAGCGAACTTTGCTTTCTTCTTGGATTTGCTTTTCTTTGATCTTGTGATCAACTCAGTGCATTTTGCAATATTTATTCATTCCCGTTCCCATGGGGAGGCAACAATATGATGGCATATTTTTGGCATTTTCTAGAGTCGTGTTTGGCAGATTTTTTGCCAGAGTCACAGGCAGATTCGCCGTTTTTGAGATGGTTACCCTGATTCTAGTATCTGTCATGGATTTAATAAATCCATGGTATCTGTATGTCACTCAGTGCTGCCAACAGCATTTTCGGCGCCAGATCTAGCGCTTTTTTTTGTGTACAGCTCGTTTTAGCGCCAGCGTTAAATCTAGCACTTTTTCCACAATCCAAAATTATGTCAAAATCTGATGCAGTCCGACTATCTGCTATATTTGGAGCAAACAAAATCGTATCACAGGTTAATGAAGATGTTCCAAGAATCAGATGATGATGAAATTATTACAATTACAATAACTAACTTTTCTGAAAAATTAACAAAAGTTGTTCACTTTGTTTTTTTTGGATCTCAGTCGTGCTGTTTCATGTGAAATATTATAGAAAATGCATGGTAGTTACTTTAATTTATTGTGTTCAGTTTCAGTTTGAATTTGGTGTTCTGAATGTTCAGCTGAATATAGGATTTCTCCCACCAGCTGTCTATTTTTGTCACGTATTTATCGTCTAATCAGTATTTAGCTCGATCTAGCGCTTTCTCATGGGACTGGCAGCACCTTTTCGGTTAGAAGAGTTGGGACTTTTAGGCGGGAACTTGCAGAGTGACATTACGTTTTCATTTTTATTTTCATAAATTCGTGTATTTTGAGTTTTATTGCATATTATCAGTGGTATTTTATCCAGTAAAGATCAATCCATGTGCACCAGTGAAGTGAAATGAAATATAAATTATGTGTATCGTGACTTTACAAGTTGTCTCAAAAAGTTCGTGTAAAGTTTTACTACATTGACCACCACTTTACTAAAACATGACTGGACGGTGACTGATAATGCGGACTATGTGAAAGTTAATGTGCTGACTATATAAAGTGATATTATAAATAAAATGTATGCGACTGAAGGACTTTGTATCCATGGTCATGAATAAATTAACAAAAAACAAAAAAATAGAAGAGTTGGCAGCACTACTGTCTGTCACTGTCAAATGGGACTTTTTGGCGGGAACTTGCAGAGTGACGTAGCAGTTTCATTTTTATTTTCATAAATTCGTGTATTTTGAGTTTTATTGCATATTATCAGTGGTATTTTATCCAATAAAGATCAATCTATGTGCACCAATGAAGTGAAATGAAATGAATATGTGTATCGTGACTTTACAAGTTGTCTCAAAAAGTCCGTGACAAGTTTTAGTACAATGACTACCATTTTACTAAAACATGACTTGACGGTGACTGATCATGTGGACTATGTGAAAGTGAATGTGTGGACTAATTTAAAGTGATATAATTAATAAAATGTATGCGACTGAAAGACTAGTATCCATGGTCAAGAAAAAATTAACAAAAAAAAAAAAAAATCACTGTCAAATTCGCAGCCAGCCTGCTCGCTTTGCTTGCGCGTGGTTATATTAAAATAAAACATTATTTGAATTAATTACATAGAGAATAAAATTAAAACCTGTGTGTAAAATATAATTTTCAAAATGGGCAAAGTGAAAAAAATGAAACCGTCACAAGTAGGCAAAAATGTAGCCCTCGCAGATCAGATAGAGTTGGTGACTTCGGTAAAATCTAAGAATAGAAATAAAGAACGAAATAGACACGATGATGATGATGAGGTAAGATAAGTTTTCATTATTTGAACCGTTATGGGTAGGAATGAACTTTGACGTCCATTGCTTTAAGGGGCAGGAGTTGGGGGGGGGTAGGTTTAGAACCTTCACAGGGGGTGAAGGAAAAGTAGCGCAGCCCTCCCTTTTTTTTGATGGATTAGTACATATATTTGTAACTAGCCCCGTTATGTCTAAACTCATGACATGAAGCAGCTCTGGTCAATTGAACAATAACACGAATTATTACATTTCAGTTTGTTAATCCAGAACTATCTAAGAAAATTTTGAAAGCTGCTCGCAGACAGCAAGCTGAGCTCGAAGATGGTGAAGTAGGGCCTTCACCTGCTAAACATGTGACCCTTCCTATCCCATTGCAAGGTACTGATAACAATATAATTCCAGGTAAAGCTTTACATTAAGTGACAACTCCCAAAAATTACACCAATTTTTTTTGAGGTAGGTGTTGTCATGACTTGTATTTTTGAAATCGCAAAAACTAAGATAAGTATAGGAAAAATATGAAAAATAAAAACTCATTATAACATAAAGAGTTACCATTGCAGGATACTTGTTTCTTTTGTAACCAAATAGCTGCTTGGAACTGGTTACTAACATGTTAGTAATTAAAAGCTTTCTGTTAGTGCAAGTGGAGTCAGTGATTGGTGGTAGCACTGAAAAGGCCTGTCTTTGACCACAATGGTAAGTGCTGATGTGGCACAAGGTGGTAAGCATGTAAAGCTTGGATGAGAACAGCAAACCATTAAATGCTTAACTTAAGGGTGGCAGCCAGGAGCTCTACCTCGTATCTTTGGTGGTAATCATAACAAACAACATTAATGAATTTCATCCTATCAGGGCCCAACAGTGTTCCTCATTGTACCGTGTCATTGAATGAAATCATTAATGGTGTTCATTACAATTACCCCCAGAGATACGCAATAGTCCGGCAGGCCTGTACTACAAAGAACCCTTCTACCATGCAACCTTTAGACTAGTTTGAAAATGGCTATAGAGCTACATGCCATAAATAAACCAGTACTCAACACTAATATAAAAAAAAACTATTTTGTATTCAGATGCAACATCAGATGGTGAATCAGACTCTGACAATGATGACTTGGAGCCGGACACTTACTATGACAACATTGAAATAAATGAAGAGGATGAAGATGCCCTTAAGATGTTCATGTCCTCGAGACCAGAAAAAACCCGTACATTAGCTGATATAATTAAAGATAAAATCACAGACAAACATACAGAACTTCAAACACAGTTTTCTGATGTAGAAACTTTGAAACTGCAAAATATTGATCCTAGGTAGTTGTCTTTATTATAAGCTATAAGGTTTTCTAATAATATATGTACATGTTACTTGTTCACATAAAATTAGACCGGGAGGTTCTGGCAGAAATTTCCTGGTCATTTGTACCAGTATGGCGACATTGGCGACGCTTCAGTAGTCAAATTACGTAATGATGAAAAGGAAAATGATGGTCATAGCGCTGGTACTGTCTGGCGGCCCAATCTCGTGGGCGTTAATCGCACCTTTGCGGTTGTATGGCGGCAATTTGGAAGCGTCGGAAAAGTATGGCATGGTGATTTTCATGAATTTTCACTCGACGATGATTAGCTGTGCAAAAATTAGCCTGGTACAAATAATATAATAACAATAATTTTTGCCAGTTTCTCCCGAACTGTTACCTGATAGGTACACAATTTATGTGTATCAGGTAACAATGGCCCTGATTCTGTTGTTCACAACTAAACTAATTTTAATCTCACTATGTCTCTTTCTAACAAAGAACACAAGAAAAGGATGTAAGAAATTTAGTCCTGTCAAATTAGTTCAATGCTTGTTTTCAATATAAATTTAGTCGCCATCTATCACGGTTACGCATAAATACACGCAAAATAAGGCGAAAAAGATTAATTTGACAACTTAAAATATGTTCTATCCTTTTTCAATAATGTTCGTAAGAAAGAGATGAGATTTGACTAAAATTAGTTTAGTGCGATTTACAACAGAATCGGCACCAATAAGTCTCTAATCCCCACATAGCCAGACGGCTATGTAGGTATGTACTACCCCCGGGGCGGTAGGGTATCCTATGAGGATTTACCCACGAGAAAAAAAAAAGAAAAAAGTTATGTAAGTTGGCAATAATTTATTTTCTCCACAGGATAAAGGCTATGTATGAAGGTGTGCGTGATGTTTTAAAAAAGTACCGATCTGGAAAATTACCAAAAGCTTTTAAAATGGTACCACATTTACAAAACTGGGAACAAATATTATATATTACAGAACCTATGACTTGGTCTGCAGCTGCTATGTATCAGGTAATAAATAATTAAGTTTTTATAAATATTCTTCTAAAACTTTACTTCCCAACGCTCGGACTGTGGAATGAGCTCCCTGCCGTGGTTTTCAAAGTCAAAGTCAAAGCCATTTATTCAATTTAGGCCCCAGAAGGGCACTTATGAAGGTCATATTTACTGAAGTTACCACCGGTTCGCAACTCGGCCTTCAACTGAGAAGAATCCGGCAAGAAACTCAGCAAGGTTACATTTTTTATATATTTTTTGGACAATCCGACTATGTTTGGCTTTTTTTTTTCCAAATGGAGTACAGCATGGGGTTCTTCAAAAAGGGTGTGAAGCGGTTTCTTCAGGGTCGGCAACGCACGAGTGATACCTCTGGTGTTGCTACGCAACGGCTACGGCTACATAGGCTACGGTAACTGCTTAACATCAGGCGGGCCGTATGCTTGTTTGCCACCTAAGTGGTATAAAAAAAAAAAAAACATCCACATTATTATTTTACTTATTAAGTCATAATTGTGGTAATTTTGAAAGTTATACTCTTTGTAATCAGCCATTTCTGAAGATATGTTCTAGGATATTATACTAAAAGTACACTAGTTTCGTATATTATATTATTTACTATAACTTAGTTTCTATTCTATTCAGTCTTTTATTTAGTAATATATTTGATTAATATATAAAAATAAAATCGTTTTCAGGCAACTAGAATTTTCGCATCAAACTTGAAAGAGAAGATGGCACAAAGATTTTACAACTTAGTCTTATTGCCCCGAGTTCGGGATGACCTTGCTGAATATAAACGCCTGAATTTCCACTTGTACCAGGCATTAAGAAAGTCACTATTTAAACCTGGTGCTTTTATGAAGGGTATTTTATTGCCTTTATTAGAGGTGAGTGCATTTGTTTTTGGTATTAGTATTGGTGGATGTGAAGGTATTAAGGTCAATATTGAAGATTGTTTTCAACTGAAATGTCGTTTTACCCGCTTAGGGGAGAAATTACGAATAATAAATATATCATACGACATATTATATCGACTAATGCCACCCAGACGCGCCATCCCAAATAGGGATGATTCCTGGGTAAAAAAGTAATAATTCTAATTAGTCTGTCAGTTAGATTATCAAAAAATATTGGACACGTATTTTTTGCTTTACCAAATCATAAAAAATTAACAAAGATAAAGCGCCTCAAAACTCAGGAATTCCCGCGGAATTCATAATTCATTTATCATTGCTTAATGTTACATCTTATGAACAGCCAACATGTGTGCGTGAGAGGTGGCCGACTCGATAGACACAGATTTTTGCTAGCAAGAATATGTCCCACGTAGTCTGTGCACGGGCCCCCTCCGTGCACAGACTACGTCGGACTCGGATTATAGACGTCATGTGTGTGTAGTGTGTTGCATTTGTAGAAGGGTACATGCGATTTTTTATAGCCATAAGAAATATATTATGTTCTAATTTACAGGCAGGAGATTGCACTCTTCGTGAAGCTGTTATAATAGGGTCAGTGCTAGCCCGTAATTCTGTACCTGTATTGCATTCCAGCGCGGCATTGCTTAAAATTGCAGAAATGGACTATACAGGTGCAAATTCAATATTCCTGAGAATTCTGTTTGACAAGAAATATGCATTGCCATACAGAGTGGTAGATTCTGTTGTTTTCCACTTTATCAGGTACCTACACTTGTCTAATTTATTCCTATTCTAATCATACTTTTCCCAAAATTACTCTCTATGATGTGATTGTAGTCAAACATAAGTCTGGTATTTTTTGTAAAAAACATATATAGGTAGGCACTCACCTTTTTAATTTCGGTCCCTATTTTGGGATGATATGCATTAAGACTGCGTATAAAGCAAAATAACAATCTTAGAATTGAAATTTAACCAAGTAAATCTAATAATATATATAAAATGCTTTTGTGGGTACGTAAATACGCAGTTTTCTCAATCACCACCAACCCCAATCAACTTCCCGTTGGGGTGGTAAATACCCCTTGGTCTCCAGGTGGTAGTAAGGGAGTTTGGTCGCGGTGGGTGGAAGGGGGTGGTTGTGGGTGGCGAAAATGTTAAAACATATATTGCTGTCCTTTTCTAACGCATGAGGACTTCTGAAAAGATCTCAAAATTTCTGGAATGGAAAGTTCCAAAATGTGTAAAACGGTTATAATCGATCTGGAATGTAGGTACTAGAAAGTTCAACAAATATCTGGAAAGATCTAGAAAATTCTAGAGTGAATGCAAACTATTATAATCGATATAGCATGTTTTGAGAAAGTTCTACAAATTTCTGTCTTCATCTAGAAAGTTCCAAAATGTCCAAAACTAATAACAGTTTTATCGAATCGAGTTAGAATGTTCGAGAACGTTCTAGAAATTTCCCGAATGATCTGGAATGTTCCAAAATGAGTGCAATTTATTATGATCGATTTAGAATGATCGAGAAAGTTCTAGAAATTTTCCGAAAGATCGGGAAAATTCCAAAATGAGTGCAATTGATTATGATCGATTTAGAATGTTCGAGAAAGTTCTAGAAATTTCTAGAATGATCTAGGAAGTTCCATAATGAGTGAAATTTATTATGATCGATTTAGAATGTTCGAGAAAGTTCTAAAATGAGTGCAATTTAAAATGATAGAGAAAGTTTTAATTTTTTTTTATTGATCTGGAAAGTTCCAAAATGTGTACGAGTGTTATTATTGATCTATTATCGTTATTGTTTTAACTAAAAGAACCAAATCGAAATCGAAAATATAAATCTATAATATCTGTTAAAAATGTATCCTTATATATTTTTTATACCACTAAATATGCGATGTATTTTAACCCGAGCAACGCCGGGATTCGCTGCTAGTAGTATTTAAATGAAAAAATATTTTTATATGGGTACTAGCAGCGAAACCCGGCTTTGCACGGGTTAAAATACACTTAATTTCAGTTTATATACTATCAGACACCGAAATTTCTGGTGTTAGAACATTCCAGAACACTGAAGCCTACAATCTAGGTACTTTCAAGGCCAGAGTGAATAGGTTTCTTCTAGGTAAACGTGTTTCATCTTAGGCTTCGTCATCGCCCCTTATGGGCGGGTTAGTGGCCAAACGCAAGCCCATCCAATAAAAAAAAATGTTTTTTTCACCGACATTTCTAGTATTAGAACAATCTAGCATTCAAATATATAGTTTGTTCTTTTTCACTTGTGAAAATCACTTGAATCTTTTTTGTAACTTACTCTTGATTCCAATTGATCTTTACTCGACTGCAATCACGATTGAACTGACTCATCAGACATTCAAAGTCAAAGTCAAAGCCATTTATTCAATTTAGGCCCCAGAAGGGCACTTATGAAGGTCACATTTACTGAAGTTACCACCGGTTCGGAACTCGGCCTTCAACTAAGAAGAATCCGGCAAGAAACTCAGCAAGGTTACATTTTTTATATATTTTTTGGACAATCTGACTATGTTCGGCTTTTTTTTTCCAAATAATTTTGATTTGAAATTTCCAGTACCAGATCACTCTAGAATATTTACATGTACATCACTTCGATTTGGTTCTTTTAGATCAATAATAACACTCGTTCACATTTTGGAAATTTCCAGATCAATCCAAAAATTTTTAGAACTTTCTCGAACATTTTAAATCACTTATTGTACTCATTTTAGAATTTTCTAGAACTTTCTCGAACTTTATAAATATTTCACTCATTTTGTAACTTTCTAGATCATTCTAGAAATTTCTAGAACCTTCTCGAACATTCTAAATTAATCATAATAAATTGCACTCATTTTGGAACTTTCCAGATCATACGGGAAATTTCGAGAACGTTCCTGAACATTTTAACTCGATAATAACAGTTTTGGACATTTTGGAACTTTCTAGATGAAGCCAGAAATTTGTACAACTTTCTCAAACATTCTATCGATTCTATCGATTAATAATAGTTTGCATTCATTCTAGAATTGTCTGGATTGTTCCAGATATTTCTAGAACTTTCTAAAACATTCCGGATCAATTATAACCGTTTCAGTCATTTTGGAACTTTCTAGATCATTCTATAAATTTCTAGAACTTTCTCGAACATTCTAAATCGATCATAATCAATTGCACTCATTTTGGAACTTTCCAGATCATTCAGAAAATTTCTAGAACTTTCTCGATCATTCTAAATCGATCATAATAAATTGCACTCATTTTGGAACTTTCCAGATCATTCTGGAAATTTCTAGAACATTCTATCTAACTCGATAATAACAGTTTTGGACATTTTGGAACTTTCTAGATTAAGCTAGAAATTTGTAGAACTTTCTCAAAACATTCTATATCGATTATAATAGTTTGCATTCACTCTAGAATTTTCTAGATCATTCCAGATATTTGTAGAACTTTCTAGAACATTCCAGATCGATTATAACCGTTTTACACATTTTGGAACTTTCTAGACCATTCCAGAAATTTTGAGATCTTTTCAGAAGTCCTCATGCGTTAGAAAAGGACAGCAATATATGTTTTAACATTTTCGCCACCCACAACCACCCCCTTCCACCCACCGCGACCAAACTCCCTTACTACCACCTGGAGACCAAGGGGTATTTATCACCCCAACGGGAAGTTGATTGGGGTTGGTGGTGATAGAGAAAACTACGTATTTACGTACCCACAAAAGCATTTTATATATATTATTAGATTTTCATTATATACGCGAGGGTTCTGCCTGAGCAAAAAACATAATGGAATGAAATTTCCTCGATAGAAAAAAATCACAAAGCTACCTCTAATAATAATGAATTTTCGGTTTTATTCGTTCATGGTGTATCTAATTAAGACAAAAATTCGATAAATAATATCATTAATATATGACCTAGGGCTGCTAATAACGATTTTTTAAAATATTCTATACTTTACGAGTTATTTAGATAAAAAGCGCTTAGTTCATATTTGTTCCGCGGAACACGCTATCTCCATCTCATCTGCACGCTAAGATTAGACATAAGTTTGTTTCATCTGACATTGCCATATTTTTCAGGCTTGGTACGCACTCTTAAAAGAAGCTGAAGCTTAACTAAACCAGCTTCAGCTATTTTGGTTAAACAGCATCTAAGTATGAGGAAATGCATTCAGTTCATACCTATATTGAGATAGGTCTACTGATATATTTTCAAGATACAATATTAAAAACCGTAAAAAATGCGCTATAGTTTATCACAGACTGAAATCCATGAGCTGATAAATTTCCATTTATCAGGTAAAATATTATCTAATCAAATCGCAAGTAGGCATTGCAACATCTGTAAGGACAAAACATTTAAGAAATAATATTAGATCTTTCCTAATTAAACTTGGCACTGGCAAAGACTCTTGCTTAGTTAAAAACAGATTTTAAAAATGATATTTATATAAACATTTTTTCAGATTTCAGTCAGATTCACGCACATTGCCAGTGTTGTGGCACCAAGCATTATTGACATTTGTTCAGCGATACAAAGCAGATATATCAACGGAGCAAAGGGATGCTCTTTTGGAATTGTTGAGAAAACAATCTCATCCCACAGTTACACAAGAAGTTAGTATAGTAAACATTACCTACTCCAATATTTTTGTTAATGTTAAAGATTATGCAAAAGGATAGTCAAGAAATAATCACTGCTTCTATGTTATTGTTTTGTCCTTGTTAACATCTAATGAAAAAAATTATATAAACATTCGTTTATTTTTATTAAATATTTATAGAATGTTTACTAGTAAAGCATCAACCATAACTTTGCAAGAAATCTTTACAGGCAAGGTTTCATATATCACTCATAAAAAATGGATTAAAATATTTTAGATAATTATGAGGGTTCAGTCACTAATAAAAACAAAGTTAAAAGGAGGAGGATTCAGGAAATATGATTTTGAAATTTAAAATGATTTTTTGTCTAATTTCTAGATCCGGAGGGAATTACAAGCAGCCCAATGTAGAGATATCGAGATTAATGAAGCATTACCTACTGGCATGGTGGTAGAATAATGATTTGTATATTTGTTACAAGAAATAAAGCTTATATTTATAAAATTAAAAGTAATATATTGTAGTTTGATTAAACTCCTTATGATATACAGGTGGACTCAACAAATAGGACCTGAAAGGAAAGTACTCTTAATTGAAGTAAGCAAATCTATCTTTTAAATAAATGTTTTTTTTTCGAGTAAGTAATATTGCAATATTGCTTACATGCTAGGCGAGCCCCCTATGCTAAATACTGTGAATGTATCCCAAGGCCCATCAGAGGCCCATGCAGACTAGGGTCCAGCAAACGCCACCTCGACTATATTATATGGCCAGTCCAACTCTGTGCATGCTCGCCTTACCAGAATATCAACTAATGCAAATGTGAAAAAATTGCATCATATATTTTTATATCATCAAACTCTTATTCTATATAGGTGCAATAATTGTCATTTTAAGTTAACTTTAAAAGCAATATTTCTTGGATTTACAAACACACAAACAACAAAAGTCCTACTAATATTATTCATGTGAACATTTTAATGGATGTTGTTGATGTTTGTTACTCTTTTCATGCAAAAACTACTGAAGTTTTGATGGAATTTGGCACACAGAATATGTTTTGGAATAACACAAAGGATACTTTATTTTGAAAAACATGATCACTTAGGAATGCAGGTGAAACTGTGAGGGACAGTTTCACTATTATTACAAGGAGGAAATGGAATAATCACAAATTTACTAATATTTGTATAATTTTATTAGAATACTATTACTAGATAGTAGGCCTTAGGCCCATTGTATTATTTAATAATATTGGCCTATCAACTTGACTTGAAACAAAATATACAGGTGGCAAAACAGAGTTGCCACAGTTACATTTTCTCCCAGACACATAATCAAAAGATCCAACTCTCGAGCTGCAGTTTTCACAGTGTAATCTTCCCTTAGTCCATTGTTCGTTTTCTATTTTTATTTGAATCCAATCTGGTAGTTTATCTTCGAACAAATATATGAAGTTGTTTATATTGTAGCTGTTACATTGCTGAGGATCACAACTTGAGCCACTGTTTATAACGGAGTTTTCTAGCAATATATGACGGCATTTGTGACATTTAATAGTAATCAAGTTATTAGAGTTCATGATAATTCTTTAGGCAGAGAATTGTACAGAAGTTCAACAATATTGGATGAATCAATTCATTCGTTAATTAACAAAACTTATTCATACCATTTAAAGTGATAACTAGTTAATTTTATTGTAAGTTGACCAAACTAGTAAGAATTAAGATTTTCATCATATTAATAATATCAAGTAGATATTAGTGAAGGTATCCTTGCTTCCTAACTTATTTTGTAGGTTACATGCAAGCACGCAAGTAAAATATTGTGATTTATGAGATTTATCCACGATTGACTGACACGCATGACAGACAGTTTGACAGTGACACTGACACATGACAGTACAGACCAGTGTTGCAGTTATATGAGATTTTGTTATTTTTAATATTCGCCAAAAGGCAGGCAAAGGTTGAGTTTTATTATTATAGTCACAAAGTAAATCACTTTCATTTATATTTCGCACTGTCAGTCACCGTCCATAAAAATATCATCTATAAATTTTCACGGATTTTTTGAGACAACTTGTAAAGTCACGAAACACATAATATCATTTCACTTCACTGGATACGCAATAAAATTCCCGTTCAAATATAACCCCGATTGAGAGCTTGCTCGCCGATTTGTCCGAGTAAGGGTGATAAGGCCTAATTTTGGGTACTCAACATCTTGTCCAATAAAAAAAATACGCCAAGATGCTGGGATCATATTGGAGTTGAGAATAGCATTGAAGAGTTGGGTGAGCCACTCAGGTCCTCAGATATCGGAGAGTATTTCGTCGGGGCTAACAGCTTTATGGTTTTTCATCCTCGAGGTACAGTATTACCCAACTAATATGGCTCGTCGTGAATCTTCGTTCGCACAGAAAAGAAAGTATGGCCCCGAAGATTAACGAAATAATGCTTAAAACTTTCAATCAACCTTAGATCACTACTATAAGGTTCATAATACACTGCAGCTGTTAGTTCCGTCTCACTCGCAAGTCGCACCCCTCCGCACGGCGCGCGCTAACATGGCGGCAGCTGCCGACCAATAGCGTTCCCCGCGCTTTGAAAATGTATCTTTTGCGCAGGTACATCGGTAAGCCATATCAGTTGAGTACTACTGTAGGTACTTATGTATTAATTTGTTTTTAAAACGTTGAACTAAAGTCATGTATTCACTGAGAAACATGTTTCAGTTACAAAGTTTCTGGAACAAGACGTAGTTGTTTACTGAAACAATGTTTCGGGGTCTTGGCCGTCCACATCTCAGTTGTTTCAAATATGTCGCCTGAGGAGGTAGTGTTGCTGGGTGCTGCGTCTCACACTACCGCCATGTTTATAAACAACTCGTCCACACTTGTATACAGCTGTTGCGAAACTAATTTGTTTCGGTGCTCTCCAATTCCATCGGGGAGCACAGAAACATGCTAGAAACACTTACCCCTTATTCATAATAAAGTTATCAAACGTTGATTAGCTAAAATTCCGAAGTCTTTATCTGACAGACAGGTGACATTTGGTGATCGAAAGAGTGAGACGGGGCACACTATTACACTGATTTAGTTAAAAAGCGATTATGAATAATAGGGGGTTAGTGTTTACCGGAACAGTTTCACTTGTTTCAGAAAATAATTAATTGTTTCAGAAACACTGTTTCTGAAACAGTGTTTATAAACAATTGTTTGTCAGTGAATACATGGCTTAAGTATACGTTGTTTCCCTTATACAAAATGTCCTTATTGATCCTATTAATAAAGATTAAACTTATAGTTTTAAATCAATGCATAATTTATACATACTATACTTATGAAATTGCATTTATTTAATAATTTAATACGCCAAAATATCTATAAAGACTCAAAATGCGGACCACTATCTATACTATACTATACACCTATTATAATCTATACTAATATAATAAAGCGGAGAGTTTTTTGTTCGTTTTTATGTTTGTTTAAACGGGCTAATCACTGGAACTACCAGTGTGTCCAAAAATCTTTCACTAATAGGAAGCTACATTATCTCCGAGTATTATAGGCTACTTCTTTATCCCGGGAATGCGGGTGAAACAGCGGAGAATAACTAGGTTAATTATACAATAGGCTCTATTATAACGATTGTTATATGTACCTACCTACCTATTACCACAAATTACCTACATGATATAGGTACAACTTCTTATTACATAGTAGGTACAATTGATGTATTCTGGACGCTACACTACTATAACTGTTTTCAGGATTAGAAGATATCGGTGACAGTTCACTTTTGACAATTATAGTCATGCGCCATAACGATATCCAATCGATTTTTTTGTTGTATCGAGAAAGTTAATAAAGAAAGTCTAATCGATTTTCATTTTAGTGCTTTTATTTTCCAAATTATATTTCCTTATCACTGTCTTACTGCTTAATACCGCCTCGTGTGTAATTACCAACTTTGCACACATGTATCATACTGTACTATTATCATTGTTCTTAATTTCAGATAATTATTACAGGATTTATGAGAAATTATGTTTGTTAATTGATATTTACCTAGTAATGTAAGAATATTCTCTCTCTCTTTGATATCGTACCGATATATCGAATTTTTTTGGTAATTAAAAATATTTTGTTATTGATAAACCTATTCAAAAATAATCGATATTAACATATATCGATACTTTTTTGAATTTCCCTGTCGATCAAGCATTGTCAATCACTATAGGTAAATGTTCCGTTTCATGCAGCAAGTATTTTAAGGATATACTATTTCTTATTTTTTTAAATTATCAAGCTATATTAATGTGCTGAAATTATTTCTTAGTTATGTATAGCGACATATATTGCATTTTTGCAATGATATAAAATGGAAACTAAAATAGTTTTTTGTTAAATATTATATTAGTTACTCGCAAGTAGTATGAGTGAACCGGAAAATGTGAACTGTCACCGATATCTTCTAATCCTGAAAACAGTTATATATTGTAGTTGACGGGAAAGGTTAAGTTATTACCATCAAAATAAAACAACATGTCGCATGAGCGTGATATTTTATTTCACTGAACTTATATCATGGGAATTTTGCGTTGTTCAATGAATGCATAATTTTGATTAACTTGTGACTAATAATGTGCATGTTTATGTTATGTTCTAAGTTCATGCATTCAACATTTATGAGTAAAACTTCACTCAATAAATGATATTATTATTTAATGATATCCACTGATCAATAATAAAGTTGTATCAAAAGTATTAGGTACCTAAAGCAAAATATTGTGCCTTCTTTAGTAAACAAACTACCATAATTATCTTTCCAGCCAGTGCTTAAAATTAATGTAAGTTTACGACAATGAAAAAAAAAATTCAATCAATATGAATTGGTATCTTATTGATAGGTATAATTACGTTACGACTTCATTTGTTTCAATAAACGAGAAACAAATTGTGTGTGTGCTTTGGTATTTAAGTTAAAATACTCAAATATTATATTTTAGTTAATGCCTGTAAAATACCTGTAAACAGTAAACAGTGAGAAGGTATTTGAAATGGGAATCTGTATAATCTAATCAAAATCAGAAGTCCAAATTCTAAACACAGACTACCATTCTAAAGTAAAATTTATTTTTAAAAAAAGGGTGTAGGTAGTGGTGGAGTTTTAAGGAGCTCGATTATAAAGAAAACACCTACATACTAGTCCTTTTTTTTAGATCTAATCATTATATCTCCTTGTTGCGGATTTGTCTCTAAGTTTGAAATCTGTAGTTAATCGTTTACCAAAAAGACTCAGCAGTTGCAGTTTCAACAACTATTAAAAACCAACCTAAATGATAACCCAATACCAAGTGTCGCTAATATAAATAAAAAATGGGAACATCTCAAAAACTAGCGCTGGTAGTCCATAGAGACCATTTTGAATGGGCGCTCTCCAAATCTTTACAAGCAATCCTGGGTCTACCGAATCATGCAAAAAAATCCAAGTCAGGAAGCTGCTTACGGTGCAAGGGCTAAAATCTTAGGATGATAGAGACAAATACCTTGGAGCCGTCCACTCCCTAATGTCGTCGTGATAATACCTACTTTCTAGAGCGCATATGTAAAGACATCGAAGATTACGCCGACTGACACTGGACGATTTCATACAACTTGGCTCTTTCATTAGCAACATGGATTTTTGTGAGAGGGCGGTAAGAAGGCGTGTTAACATGGCTAAAAATGCAATGGCAAGCTACATAAAATATGGAGCCATAGCAGTATATCACGTAACACCAAAGTGAAACTAGTCAAGACACTTGTATTCTCCATTTTCGAAATGTGTTGGAGGAAGATGCTGGAAATTCCCTGGACCACATTCCGGGACGTATCGAGAGCTCAAAGTAGAGACGAGACTACTCTCCATGTGCCTGCGTAAAGTCCTGACTATGTGACTATGTTCTATGGTCACATAATCCGGAGACAACCTCGAGCAGCTGATGGTGACCGAGAAGGTTGACGGCAAACGTCCAAAAAGCTGCCCACTCAGTTGGTCGGAACAAATCCGCACCCCTGGAGATTCTTCTCAGTTTAAGGCCGAGTTCCGAACCGGTGGTAACTTCAGTAAATGTGTCCTTCTGTGGCCTAAATTGAATAAATGGCTTTGACTTTGACGAATTTCCACGACGCTCGTCACGTCGCCAAAACAGGCGCAACTGGCGCGACATCTGTGATAAAGTGAGACCCTCAGACATGAGAACACACGATGCGAGGAGGGACTAGTCTTGTATTGCACCAATCGATTGTATTGATCTTATAATGGTCTAATCTTGAAAATGATGTTGGTATTTCTAGAAAACAGTGAAAATTATATTATTCCGATGGAATCTACTCTGCGTAAAAATTAATTCGAATCAATTTCTCGATTTTTCGCAAATTTTTTTTTTACTGGTCTGACGCAGAACGAAATATGAATCGTACGAATTGCCCGAGAACGAGTATTTATGCTGAGTACTACCTACTTTTGTAAGTTCTAAGTCTAATGTCATTGTATAAAGTAGCAGAGTACTTGAATGTAGAGCGATTCGTTCATCTAATTCTTTTATTTTTGATGTTAGAGGTACTTTAGGCACAGCTCTAGGATGAGTTATTATGCACTAGTCCTCTTACCCTTATATTGAGATAGCACAAAACTCACAATCTTACATGTTAAAATAATGAATGCAAATGGTACGTTTCTATGAAATAGGTATAGTTAGAGATCTCTCTCGCTCACCCGCAAGCGGTTATTCAGTATGAGAGTGTTTTGGGTAGAGACTGGAGACCTATTCTGTACCCAAATCACTAATAACAGGTACAAAAAACATCATTGGGAATTAACAATTATAGTAACATCGCTAAAATAGCGCTTTAGCTTCAGTCATAATATTAAGTACAAACATTTGTTTCTGTGTTGATCTTAATGAATACTTAGCAATTTAGTAGCATTTTCTTCAAGTTTTCTGATTATGATACGTATAATTTCAGCTCGATGCGGATAGGTGTACTTACTTGAAAGAATATAAGTATAGAATTCTACGCTAAGAATTCTAAAAGAAGTTCATAATTCAGATTTACTAACAGCTGATTATTATACTCGAGCTCCTTAATTGTTAAAGGGAATTTTGAAAAAAAACCGTTGGTGATTAGCTAGCTATATTGCACCAAAGTAATTAATTTAGATGGTCTAATTTGATATATTTAGATGTCTGATGGATCAATAAACACGCATTATGTTTGAGAACATTTTTGTTAATAACAGAACTTAGTTTTAGTATAACAGAACAGAGTTTACAATATTTTATCATTAAGTGTGATATTTATAGGTAATAATAAGATAGTAAGCAATTGAAAAATGTCAACAGTATTTACTTATATACCTAATATTGTGATATCTACAGTCTGTATTTCAATTTAACAATACGTCACTCGTGAAAATTCAATACAATTTGAACTGAAAAGTGAAGAGCAGTCTCGCACGGCGGCGGCGCACCATGCTATTTCAACAAAATTAAGAAGGTAGAAAAGTTATAGGTACCTTGGAATACCTACCTACCTATTTTGTGGGCTAAGTCAATATTTTTTATTGTCGTGGTTATTGAATAAGATATTTATTTGTATCATTTTATTTCAGATAAACTTTCAGTATAGGTAATTACAATATATCTACTCGTATCAGCCTTGGTTTGGCTACGTAATCGTATTTTCTTAGCAGACAACGTATTCATCTGGTTGACGCATCAATTAACAATAATACAGACAATATTCCAAAAACCAAGCACAGGTATTCGTGCTTTTTCCACCGTAGATTGCATCATAACTTTTTTTACAACCTAAATTTGGTTGGTTTTTTATGGGCCTCGCGGAATGAGCGAAAAGTGCTAAGACTTTTTCTTAAGCATGTCTGTCTGGATACACCCTTAAGAGGAAATGCTGGTGGCGTTTGTTCCATATAAACGTAATCCTCAGTTTCCTCTCTGGATAATGACACTAGAGTTATGATTATTTTGCCATGCAATCTGTAGGTACCACTGTATGTCTCTCGGTTGTGTTTATCCCATAAATTAATTATTATAAGAATTAGGAGCCTTCTAAAATGACAAAAACTGACCATTTTTACTGCCCTCGTCAGACGTCCAGCAAACAAATTTGACGAATATAAACAATAAAAGGAAAACCGACAGACATCGCCAAAGCCCTTCTTATTATATTCTTGAAAAAACAAAAAAAAAACGAACCAGTATTGGAGGAGGAAACTGAGCATTACGAAATAGCGATTATAAATAGGTATCGATCCAAGCTGCAGTTGTCTCTATCGTCCCTCATACATTTATATCCCAGCAATAGATTTGTTAAATACCTATTTTTCAAATTTCATGCAGCCATCCTTTCCTCTTAAGACTCTTAATAAGGTTATTAACTTTATTAAAATTATTACAAGTAAGTTTCCAAACGTTTTTATAATTACTGATTATACTAACGTTTGGAAAAATATGGTCCATAGTAAATATTTTCTTGTATAAAGTATTTTGTCAAATGAGTTGTCAACGAGGATAATTTGTACCGATATTTTCTAGAATGTAATTATTAGAAATCTGGGAAAAGTTCATCTGAATTATTAAGGTAAACCATTTATTATAGGACTGATTACAATGATGAAGATACTAGGTAGTTAGGTACCAAACAATGGAGCACTGACAATATGCAGAAGCAATCTTACATGGGGCAATATAAATAAATACTAATATTTTTTTTTTCATTTGAATGTATTCAGGTAGCAGGGGTATGTATGGGCTGGTAAGATGAGTAGGAAATAAATTGGTACGTTGTTACAGGATTTTGCTTGGTACCAAACAAAGCTTGTTCACTATAACATTTTTCTGAAAACTCAGGAAGAGCTACTCATCAGCACTTCATGAGATTACATGGTTTCTTGAATAGTCTACTCTGCCACATTTTTGGTACTACTATCACATAAAGGTGAGTGCGCCACTGTCGCTTCTTTTCATAATATACAAATTCGTACAGCATTAAAAAAACAAACACGTGCTCTATATTTCAGCTTAACAATATAAAATTTCGATCACAGACAAAATTACATAATACATTGCACGCGTTAATTTTGCGCTTTTGTTGTTGAAATATAAAATTACTTAACTAATCATTATGATATCTGTAATAATAATAATAATTGTGGTATTACTCGAACTGAAACAACCAGTTATATCTGACATATTTTTTTCAAGGCAACGTTTTCAAACGAAAGCGAACATCTTGTCGCTGGGTAGCGACATAACAAAATAAGTACACTTACAACTATGTTTTAATCAGATTGGAGTTATTTAAAACCACATTGCACACAGAAGGAATACGCCTTCATTTGTCTAACCCTATCGCTATTCTTTTATTACAATCATTTAAAATACGTATAGTACAATGGAATTCGTAAAGTTTAGTAATATTTTTGGGCAAAGTATGAACATGACTAACTCTGTATTACATTCGAGACCCAGATTGTCTCAAGCTTGTGCTCGTTGGAAATCGCTTTATAATTGATGTTTGGAATTATTTATATTTAAAATAACAATTCAAGGAGTCGTCACTGTCTATAACATTCAAAATTGATAATCAGTGTTGACCAAAGCGCGGAATAAGATTTTTTTATACAATCATCATCATCTTCAATTTAAATTACCCATAAGTACTATTTCTCTTAATTTTAGTACCTAAGTATATATCATATTTTACTAAGATAAATGTATTTTTGCTAATTGTACCGATTTAAGCAATAAATAATAAAACGTAAACGTAAATCCGTGCATTAATTATGTTTCTGTATTATCTGCGACTTTCCATGTTGTTTTATCATTATGAATAAATTGTAGAAAATGAGTGATTTGTTCTAAATAAAATATAGTAAATATTCAGATATTTAGGTAGGGACCGATATGGTTTATCAAGGTTATTATAGACAGTTAATACTACAATTAGTAATAGGTAGTAGGTAATCATTTATTTTTGTATCTTAAATGATTGAAATTCACCCTGCTGTGCTGAATAGCGCTATTAGTCAAATAATCAAACCATACTAGCGTGTTTGAAATAATAAGTAAATTTTAAATGTGATTTTATACCCATACCGTGACTAAAGTGTGGGGCTGACGGTTTTAAACTGACGAGACTGATCGGTGACGTGAAGGCGACACGCGACTTGTACACACGGCAATAGATCAAGCTATACTTTTCCAGTATATACTGACCGCTCATTGTACGGAAATCCCATATAGTGCGAGATCAGCTTATACTGGAAATGTATAGCTTGATGTGTAGCCGTGTGTACGTGGAGAATGTGTAGTGCTTTTGACACCGTTATTGTTTATAAAAATGTATTGTTTATATTAAATATTTGTATGTTACGTTATACCTATTCTAATTGTCTTTAAATTTATTAGTTTATTCATGTGATAAATCTGTGATCCTTTTAACATATTTTATGCATTTAGCAAGTGATAACTCCGGCTAATTGAAATTTATGAATAATTTATTATTTTAGAACTAACGGTAGGCCTTGGATCGCAATGGAAATGCTGGCCGACCGCCGTGAACGCATTGCATGTGAGTACCGAATATTATTATAAATATTAATTACATATTTATTTAACGCGGTTTGTGTGCACTTAGTTACTTAATTACATTATTATAATATATCTATGTAACACCGATTCGTGATTAAACATTACTAATTCATAAGCTGACTTATCTAAGTTTCATCACTCGATTCATTTTTGTTAATGTAGAAACAGTTAACATAAAAAGTACAAATATCCTATACACCTCAAGCGTGTAGTATTTGAACATTCTAGCAATATAATTAGTAGGTATATCAGAGTAAAAAAAAAAAATGTGGAGTAAAACAATATTACACCTGTAACAATTTTGGATTTCGTTATGTTCTGAAGTGGTTCAGAAGATCATGATACTAAGCAATTAAGTAAGCGTTATGTTATTTTTACAACTGATTAAAACACATAAGATGTAGTTGACATCAAAAGCCCTGACACTAAGCAGTCTCAAGCGACTCCCTACAGGGAATCACGTACCACCTTTGAATCCATTAAAGTACCTAATATAAATTTGTACCCATAAGCACATACAGAAAGACATCCTATTATTTGATAATCAGGCAATTTGAAATTACTACTTCTACAAAAGCAAATATCAATACCTAAATACTAGTGTGCTTGGCGTTTAAGAGTAATTATTTGAAAGCAAAGCTATTAATTAATTTTGTTTAACTAGATAGATTGAAGAGTATAGGTGTACATTTGGGAATTGACCAATTTACAAATCTACATCTACGTAAGTATCTAAAATATTTACAAAGTACTTCGCGCGTGAAATAATTTATTTTTTATTTTACTGAACAAGTTGACTGTGCGGTTTGGTTTTTAATACCAATGTATTTTGTTAAAGCTAAAGTTGTTCATATTCTATCTAATTTTCTATTAACAATCAGTGGATACAGAACAGCTGTATTGAGTACATTACTTTACTTAATTTAATTTGTTTATTTTATCAACATGCTTGAACGGGTAAACGCAAATAAAGTAAGTAAACAACTACATTATAATAACGATAATTATGTTTTCCTACGAATTAAGACATCTAATACCAAATTAAGATTCTTTGCGCTTTTCACAAATTACAGCTCTGTTTTTGCATTACCATAAAATATATAAGCAAGTTGCGTAGTCTTAGACCACCAACAAATGATATCTTTGTCTTTGTTTGAGCTTCGTATTGAGATAGTTCCTGTTGTAAATACCATTTATATGAATTCACAACGTGATTTAGAGGTGATTTGCGAAAACTCACGAAAATTTGACGGGTTATATACCTACACGAAACAATCCATGAAATTATTCCTTAATAAAATTTAATACCCAAGTCATTTTATGTACTGATAAGCGTATATACCTACTTATGTACTGATTCTATTCCAAACTTAACAACGCTTATAATTGGTAAATGAATTGAAAATGCCTCGACAGATTATGACATTAAACATCATTCAATTAAATGAAACAGAAAACAATCGACGTGCTGATGTATATTGAGTTTGTAATACATACATCAATTATTCACAGCACGTCGTAGGTATTGTGCCTGTAATACTTTTCAACCCGATCTCAATTGGCATAGATATATTTTCTTTGCAATAACATATAATAGTGAGACATATGGAAGCAGAAGTGAACCTTGACTTTAATTAATTAAGGTAAATAATTTATCTGTAACCAATGGTTTGACTCATGACTTAAATCGTATTCGTCGACACACAAATAAAGCAAAGAATCATGGCGAGCTCCATACATTGATTTGTACAAAAAAATAAAACATTTTAGAGGGTTTTGAATCACTTCCAATGTTGAGACTACATTACCAGCAACATGTTAATATACATGAAATATTTTATAAACCCCGCAAAACATAACAACAACATAACGGTTTTGGTCGCGAATAGTCGCGATTCGCCGGCATGCCATAGAAATTCGCATTTTTATCCCGGGTTTCTAAAAATATTTTAAATTACTCAAGTTGTTCCTTAGGCACCAAGGATCAAATATAACGTCATTCCAGGTCTCTAAAAATCTTTATTTTTTTGTACAAATCTCGCCATGATCCTTTATTAGTCGATTCTTCGGCGCTACGAACGGTCCGTAGTACCTACTGTACACAAACTGTAGTAGGCACTGTTGACATTAGAGTTATAGTAATCAGCTTGTAACGTAGCATAATGCCAACCAAATATAAAAAAATATGTTAAAATAAAATGTAGCACTATCTGAATACAATGAAAATTTTTAAGTGGATGTTACAGCCACACACATTATATGCTTAATCACGATGTAGAACCTTAAAGTACGGTGAGTTTCATTATTGCTTACAATGATATTGGCGAAATTTCTTAATCCATAACTAGGATACATATAACATAACGTTAGTATTTTGAGCCACAATTTTAGTAAATCTTACATAAATTAAGATGAAATGTGGATGGTAAGTATTTACTAATCCCTTTAAAATACAAGTTTGTGTGTAGGTATGCCTGTAGTGCAACGATGCTGCTCCATCGGCATCGAGAAGTAATGTCATATTTACTATATTTTTATTCATAAATGTTACATTAAACGATACATGAAGTCGAAATATTTTATGTTAAAATATTAACGTAGCTATGCATCATTGAAGACAATGCGGCAAGTGTATACCTGTGTCGAGTGTATCTTCATAAACGCACTTCCACAAGGAGCATTTCAATTAATTCTCGACATAGTAGTGTTAGACCTATAGCTACTATGTAAAGGCGAGGAGCAAGGACGGGTAGAAAGCGTTTATCGTTTAGGTACTCTCTTCTGGAAATACAGTTCACGGTATTACGTAGTCTCTCAGTCTTATAAGCCTCATTCTGATAAGCTGAACTCTATGATAAAATATTTAGATATTTTAGATAGATTGGTAATTTGAAACCATTTCGGATTTACAACATAAAAAACACCGGTAGGTTGAAGAATAATACTGTCAGATAGTGCTATTGTACATCATAACAATAATATGTAATCATGTATAAACGACCTCTTTTAAAGCATGTCAATTACATAAAATTAAAGCACCCAATATATCCACCACTTCTTCGTTTCTAACCACGCTATCTTAATGTCAAACTGTTTTAGTCCCTTTTACGAAATAAGCCGAATCCGGTTTACTGGACAATTTTATAGTTTTTACTTAAGCGATCATGAAATATTATACTTTATTACAAATGG